>QNGE01005978.1:0-17299 GCA_008508345.1 Paragonimus westermani | reverse complement strand
GGTGCTGTTAATTCCATACGTTGACTACTGTCGTGGATTCTAGTCTCCGAAATACAGCAAACATCGATATGTAGCGAGTCCAACGTTCGTGCGAGAGCAGCCTGTTGACCTATCTGTTTCAGAGTACGAACGTTGAAGGCACCTATAGTAATTTGCGTTCTAGGTCGAAGCACAGAACGAGGGAGGTCTGTGACTGAGTGGCGAGAGCTGGGACTTATCGGCACAGTGTTACTACGATTAATTGTATCCGCTGTGGGACCTGCAGAGAAGTTATCAGAATTGGGGATCGGGAGGGGTCTGAGAGCTAAATTTGATAGGACAGTGGGGGAGGGGTCAGCAGTAGCATGTTCTCGCAGCAGATAGGGCGACCCGGTTCATGCTGCGAGACGACCGATGCAGTATGGAATTGTTAATGTTGTGAGGATTCATGGTTGTGTGTGGGCTAAGATATTGCCAGGACGCCCAGACCTAGACAGGAGAACGATTAGGGTCCTCAACGAAAATGGTGTACCACAAATGGTACGTTTTTCGGGAAGATATGCCAACCATCTTCCAACCCCCAACCTGGAGGACCAGGAGACTGTGGTTTGTCAGACCTCTACCTGTTGGCCTGCCTGGTATGAGTAACTCTGTCCAGTTTAGTCCAAGAGGTCACCGAGACAGGCAAGTCGTCACACCACGTCAAGGTCCAGTCACACCGTGACAGTTTACCTGCACCGTTGAAACCGAGCGCTTCTAGTTTATGGAGCAACCATTTTCTGTATAATCGTTTATTGAAAATCCAGATGAATATTTTCAGTGATCCGGTTAATTTAGTTTCCTCAGTAAAGAGCGTGCTCTTCCCCCATTATCCCATGCGATGTATTGGTCGACACCTTGTAGTCGGTGATTCGGATGACAATCATTTTCATTTCGAGTTAACGGTTGTTGTAATCATATGGGTCGGGTATAGTCGTCCCGGTTTTCGAAATTCTTTCATTTACGTTTATCCTGGACCTTGTTCTAGTATCGATGAAAAGGAGCAGGAAAATGAACTGAATTAGAGCTTTACTGATGAATACTGGTAATTCTTGCGTGAAGAAAGAGGAATCGCAAGGAAACGGATGTAATCTTTGGTATTGCTTTGTTTCCAAGCGCTTACAAAACTTAACAAAAAATCAATTAGGGCTTGAGGATTAACAATACCCAATCTCGGACGTCATTGCACACAAGAATCATGTGGCCCTCTTGACGGTCAATTGGAGTATTGACGAACCATCACGTCATGTCCACCAGTTCGAGGTGACATAACTGAGGTTAGTGAAACTAATCCACAGCATCGAGGTGCATCTGTGCTGATTAAAAGAAACTGAGGGTGCACGGCCGAGTACGTTTCAGTTACTACGCCTCATCTACTTTCCAGAGGTTTGAAAGTAAGACGTTTTGGTCGACAAACTCACCTGAAAGTGGACTGATCTACACAGGTGCTGCAACAACCTCTGGATGTTAGAGAAAACAAACAACATTGCTACATGAAACAATTGTAATAAATCTGTTGAAACACATCAATAACACTGAAATGCTGAAAGTTGGTTCTTGTATGCCAACCATGCAGGTAAACTGCAATTTGACAATACTACCCAGAGAGGCATAAGTAGAGAGAATCGATGAAACATACGACCAAATTTGAACAACGAAGACAAAAGTTCGGCGAAGTATACTACGCTCATAAACAGTTGCTGGTTTCTTTCTGGAATCGCTAACTCTGCAACGAGATAGTCAAACTGTTGCGGTGCTGCATACTTCCAGAAACAAACGAAATCTGGTGCCGCTGATGTTCAAAAAGAAAATGGTGGTCTTTCTGTTGCTGTCGGGCACGGTGATGATGACTGATCGGTGTCGCCTTTAACTTTCCGGATGTGATGTGCATCAACGCGATGTAGGTCGAGAATGAACTCTTATTATCATAAGTAAACAGAAAACTAAGTCTCTTGGAAAACCATCGGTTATCAGTTGGCAGATGACAAGGTCAAACGTTGATTGAAATCTATTCGTTTGCTCCATGCGACCCGCGTTCGCCAGTGGTTTCGCAAAACACAGCACAAATATAGCAGCATTCAATTCAGTTATTTAAGACGCTCCCAAACTAACACTTGTGTAAGTATAACAATTCCACAACAGGAAAGGATGGGATCTCGAGTTCTGGCTAAAGAATACACTTCTTTCTTGCTCCTTGACCAGAGACGTAGCTAGGATAGAGAACAAATCGAGTGGAAATTGGTTCACGCACGATATGAACAAATGCAAAAGAGCTAAACTGAGAAATCAATTCACCTGCAACGAAACGTATTCATTTTCTGCGTACTACAAAGCAGTTTTCTGTCGAAGAGAGACAAACGCGGCATTACTTATTGTTCAGCGTAGACGCTGTCGTTCCCGACCAACTGCAAAGAGGACTCCTGTAATAAGCTTCAAGACGGCTGGGAATTCACACTTCGAGAAGAGCTCGTACCAATGTCAGTCAGTGAAGTGTCACTTCTAACACAGGGGCTGATCGGAAGCTTTTGAGTCGGAAGTGAGACGTCACCAATCAACATCGGCACTGATTGCTCGCAAGTTGTTCTCAAAAGTTGAATTTGTTGACGTCAGACAACTGAGTATCTTGACAAGAAGAGTAATTCCAGTCTTGCAGTTGAGCACACAGCTAAACAAAAGGCTTAGGCGAACAGAAGTGCCTACCGCTTGACTAACGAGACGCAATAATAAAAATAAGCGAGTTCTGAGTTGGCAATTTTAAGTTTGTTTAGTCGATACCATTTGTTGTTTTGCATTATTTTGAGATACTATGAATACTTCAACAATTTGGTCGTGATTAAACGATAACGGGGCGAATACACAACATTTGGTGACTACCTATTTGTCCAGTTCTCATCACTAGCATACATGACGCCGAAAAAGACAGGAAGTGATCCAAAGGGAGACATCTTCGGTAGCTGAAAGCTTCTCGATTACAGAAGCATGTCATTTTGTGAGTGAATTATAGAGTTATTGGCAAAGGTTATCGACATCAACTACAATTTGGTCATGTGCTCATGATGACCGTTAGGTACCAAATAACTGATGACTATGTAACAAAAAAGAGGTAAAACAATACTAATTAACGGCAGATCGGCTGTTCTTTCTCTGAAAGAAAATTAAAAGAGAGTTATGTAATCGGGACATGAGGAGGGAAGCGACGGCTACCTTCCTCTTGGAGCGTGTTACCTAGGGTGGTTGCAGGCAGCAGCGTTGTACACTTGATGGTCTAGATCTTGCTGTAATTGTTATTGTGTCAACTTTGAAACAATTTATCTGTGTAAGCCGAACGATGCGGCTTGCTTTTTCGTGCGTAACATAATCGGCATTGTCAACGTTGATCATTTGGTGGATCCCATATTGTGAACGTTACCAGAAATTTAAAAAATATATATATACCAGTACTCTCTTGGAATACAGTTATGTTATGAGTAATTTCATATTCCCACAGAATACAACATAATTCTCGAAAGAAGCAAGATCGAAATACATCGGAGTATTTGTTTCCGCGATAAATTTAGTTGGTACTTCAGAACGTAATTCTTTCACCCACAAAAAAAACAACTAACGGAGAATAGCTGTAACGGCAATGGCACGATCTCTATTACAAACAGTAAAGAAACGGCCACTTGGCCAAGCAAGAAACAGATAGTTCTGACCAGCCCGACCACCCTCCTACAAGAAACACATCAGGTTATCCCACGACACCTGTTGACTGTTTATCGATTTTTTTTGTCTGCACCCTCCATAATCGTACCCGTTTTTCTAACGCATTCGGCAATGACTTCCGCCCCCGAGTGTGCTCCATCATACATTAGTAGTGTTAGTGGTATGGGAGATCTATTTATCAGGTGGCCAGCAGGTTATTTTACAGTTGTTCTGTCCGCAACACATAGCGGACAGCCGTTGAAGGGCATAGCAGATATGAACGTCAGCTAGTAATAAATGATTTGGCACTTGCCGCTGATCCACCTGAATTGTTTCAATCATTTCGTCACGCGGCGTTCAGTTATTCTGGATGCCATATATGTATGGAGAGGAGAAAAAGCCGTCGGTAGCAGTTACGTCCGATGCAATCTGCCAAACGAATGAACCATCGTATCGGGGTACATCGTTCACTTGATTTGCCTGCTTCTCACTAGTTACCGGTTTATTTGTGGCTGCCTTGTCAATTTCACCAGCAGAGCAGATCGGGCCAACTAAGCACATCCTAAAGCGACTGGCTCAAACGATGATGTAACGCGACACACCTATGGTCTTGAAAACACGGAATTCAACTGCATCAGCTGCTACACGGGTGACCCAGCCTACTAACTTGGAATATTGATGATACCAATATAAAGTTTCTGGCGTACAGTGATACGACTCCTGTTGAAACATACCAGTCGGCGTTGCGTGTGCAAGAGTTGACACAGCACATTGATACACTGGCATGCATATGCTGAACTAGTGCAAATCGGTACTTCTTTGTTCATGGTGTTATCATGCCTGGACCACATATATTTCACTGGAAAGTGGACCAAATATGTAGAGATTTTAATATACAACTGTAAACGATTGCCGCTAAAGGTTGAAGCTATAAAACGCATAAGCCACTGACGATCGGTGCCGGTGTTCAATCGCACACATCGGATGACTGCGGAGTAAGTGATCATCCGGCTAGGAGACGGGTTTTTGGCAATGAGGGCGGATCAAGCCCAATCACCCAAATTTACAGACTTGAATGGTTTGGGCACATTTTATGACCGCTAGCCCATCGTCTACCAAGTCCATCTTCGAGCTCATTCGAGTAGTGTTGGGTGGTCACCTTGGCGACGCGCTCAATCGCTTGACCCCGAACCGAGAAAGAGAAGAGAGGCAGCAGCACTGTTTATTGGAAGAACGAATCGAAATTAGGCCACAGAAGCTCTAGATTGATAGGACGAGGCGATTACCATACATGGCAGTCAGACAGAGCGAATCAAACGTAACGGTTATGTATGGCACTCACGGCTTCAGAGTAAATCACATTACAGGGGGCATCAGAAAGCAACGCGATAAAACAGTTCAGATAGCGCACACGCAGTCAACCACACGGCTGCAATCTGCCTAGTTGAGTGGAACCATACAACCGCCAACGACCACACTTTCTGAACGGGGCTGGCCGGTTGATGTGAAGTGATGCGTCCTGGCTGTTTCGTTAGGAGACGCGCCTCCTAACAAGTAAGATACAAGATGGTCACCCGATGATCGGGTAGAGAAACGAAAGAAGGTACAAGCGAGTTAGGGACGGCAAGTCACGTTCATCCTATGTGGGGAGGAGGGATCCTCAAGAACTACCTGGACCCTGCCTTCAGACAAGGAAGCTTCTCCGTTTAGGTGGCGCGAATGCCGTCGTTATTCGACTGAGTTGTCCATGAGGCAAAGACTAGTAGTGAAGCAGATGAATAAAAGCAGCAAACAAACTGTCTTAAGAATGCCGTCTTACATTCATTTGCAACTTCATTGCCTGCTTAGACGATGTAGGCACCATGATGTTGGTTGCATGTGTTTAGACAAGAAACAAGTCTACATCTTTCCCCCATTTTTGTCTTTAAATTAGAGGCTGTCCTTACCGCGCGGTTGTACGACGGTTAAGCATCAATGTGAACCACTTATGCAATACTACTGTTGATAATGTTGGTAGCAGCGATGAGGATGATAGATTAAAAAAGTGAATCCGGCGCTTTGAGAGTTTAAACAAACTGCTCGAGTCAAGGCCCTGGGTTATCGTAAGTTGTTAATGAAATGGTAATTAAGATTATCGATTGGAGGTGACTTCACTCTGCTGAGTGAAAACATACGGTTCCACTTGTTGGCAATGACACTCACAATGACGTTATGTATACCGCATTATGTCTACTTTCAACAATGGTTAAAAGGATAGAAACAAGCTGATCTAATATATGTAATTATATATATATATATCAACCTCATTATTATACCTGTCATGAATTAGTTCGACATCGATGAATGGCATTCTAAGAAAGAAAGCATATATCCGAGAATCTGCTTTGATGCAAAATCAACACGGATATGGACAGTGGTGCATTAAATAATCTCTTTTACAGTATGTAGAAATGATGTCAATAATATGGATAGTAAACAAGAATCTTGCCCATACTGACATTATACATCTCTGTTGGTCATCTAAGTCAAGCATACACTCCCTGTCACGTGTTATGAAGGTTTCTTGAAAGACTGATCATCCATAGTAGGTGCCAGTACTGTTGGGATTTCGAAATCATCGGGACTGCTCAATATTCGACTAAGGCGATCCAGCGAAGACAATGGTTCAGTGCTAGTCTGATCAGAGGGTGGAGTAAAAGCAGCGGATAGACGTTTCGCGTTTTTCTTTTGGGTGGAATGCTCCCGGTACACTAAATGAATAAATCGGAAATCATACGTATGTGACTGGGTTGACAAAAAAACGTTTATTGGTGGACCGGCGGTAAAAAAAGGAAAATACTAGAGGCGAACAAATAACTTCATATGCGTCTATTCATTCACAAGGGCTACTAGTGTGACCGGAAGGTATTGTGGTTCGGATCGTCGCTTATCGAAACAATAACACAGAATAGACTTGAAAGTAAAGAAATATCAGAAATGATAAAAATTGATCAAATAGCAGCCCGAAAGGCAATGAATACAGGCACGTGAACTCAAACGAACGACACTTGACCTATGCAGAATTATATCAAACAACCATCTATCCTAAAGTTGTACAGTTTCTACTTGCACCAAGCATTTGAAGAAACTTAGCTGAGAGAGCTAAACAAAATCGTTCGAAATCGCATCAAAATACCCAAGAGTATAAAAGTGTGTTTCTTCATCGACATCGAATTCGGTCAAGGGGGATAGTGAACCCTCTGGGTGGATGGTCATTTTGAGAAGACACTTCAATGGCAAAACAGTACATCAACATTCATAAACAGAACAAGGGTGTGGATATAGATGAACTTATTAGGAAGCAGCTGGGTGAATGAACAAAAGACCAACCGACGGGTGGGGACGAAAATGAATACGTCAATTTGTTGATCGGCTTACAGTAAACGGCTTCATTCGTATTTCCAGACTACATATTCACCGTCATGACCGATTGGACATGCTTTGTACGTCTTCTGAAAAAGTGAAGCGACGTCAGCCACACACCCAATCAGCCAGCTTACTACCTGTCAATGGTACCACTCCGAGATCCTCGGAACCTCAGAGTGCTAGACCTCAGAAATCGGAAAAACCAGACACCACCGTTGAACAATATTTTAAGTGTAGAATGTTCAAAGTAGATGTCTATTTACAGAGGGTGCACAACAAGCTAACAAATTCTGCTGGAACTAATCTGTAATTGATGCATTTTCAGATAACAAGTCGATAATTCAAACCAAACTTAGCCCAAAATTACTACTATCAAAAAACTTTGTGATCGACTGGTTGCATAGAAATTAGAGAGCGAAGACAGCGTTGGTTACCTACGAAGCACCTAAAGTCGGCCGATCATAGCTGTGGTGATTACGCTAACGAAACTCCCTACGTGGTAAGATCGAACTAAAGTCAACTGCCTTGATCACGATAACCTAAGCACCAGTGATTAATAAATATAGGACGGAAGAACTAGTGGGCGGTCATCATACCGAATCGGGATGAACAAATTTTCCAATAGTGTCGACCACTCTTGATCACGTCTGACAAGATTGTGACTCTTACTGCAACCTAGTTCACCTTCTCTTCTGGGGTGAGGTCTCGACTCCCGGATACGCTCTCAAACTGCACGCTGGCGTACCCTTACAAACTTGTCCATTTACTCCTTGTTTGTTGAGTCACTCTTGACTTGGCAATCTTCGCCCAACCTTACCTTACAAAACACAACCGAAACCTACCCTGTATGAAGACTAGGTGAAAATATCGGTCACTAGGGTAGAATACCAGACGCCAAGATGACGTAGTTCTGAAAGCAACGCGAGCCCCTACTTGTCCCCTGAATATCATCTAAGTTGACCGATCCTAACGTCCGGGTACCTAGAAGGACAAAGCTGCACACAGCGTTTGCTAACAAACTAGAGATTCTTTCCGTGAGTCGCCTCGTTAAAATACATACAGCGCCTCTGACCCCAGTTTACGAAATCACACCCGACAGTTGTCTTTAGATCCAAAGCGGTTTGACCCAACAGTAAAAGATGCATACCGCGGATGAACTGTTCCCCCGCAATGATTGCCTGTAATTGGGACCGCGTGAAAGCCAGTATTAACGGCCATTAACATTAAAATCGGAGAAACACTTTGAAGGCAGTCTAGCATGATCGAGTCAACGACTACTCGGGAAAATCTTTGCCTCATAATCGGATATGTCAGACAGTCTCCAGAGTGGATGGCGACACCAACAAACACTGGAAGGAGGTGAGTTACACAGTTGTACTTATAACCACCAATAAAAGTTTAAAAGCCAAACATAAAGACGAAATGGAACCAAACTCACAACCAATGAACTCATTCAACTGATCAATGTAGTGCTCAAATTCCATTTCTTTCAAGGCAGCCAATATATCCCCCGCCAGAAGCGTCTTTCGCTTAGCCGCTTCACAATGTGCACTGGCCAACGAGGTAACGTAGAGAATAAACGAACTGGCAGCTTTGCTGATTGCCGATCGCGCTTCACGACTGACCACAGTGCGTTCGGGTAACTACAAGTTGCAAAAGTAGATACGAAACCCGCACAGAAATTGCCAAGCGTGTTATGAACTTGGGTACAGGGTGTGTACGTGGCTTTTACACTTATTTTCTACAAATTAAAAATCATTCGCGATTGATCGCAACTGTCGTATATTCGTGGACTTTCCGGTAGGCCCTTGTCAGGAATAATCACTAGAGCTCATCAGTAGTGCACATCCTTGCCACGGTTGGGACTAAAACTCCAACCACACTTCCATGAGGCAATCGTGTTGACTACTGCGCAAATTAGGTACGACTGAATCCGCACATGTAAACACTCAGTCCTTTTACCATACCCGCTGATTAGTTTAGTTCCAATCGTTTAAATGTGTGCGATCAACTTACGCACAGGCTACTCTCTAAGGCGTCAGATAAAATTCACAAATTGCTCATCAAATGTCTCCAACAGCAAAAATAGGAAAACGTTTAACTGTTAGTTTGCACACACTTATGCTTGCAAAAATTTCTTCCCTACCTCACACGCCACGTAGTTAACGGAAAATACCAAAGCTAAGAGTAATATCAAAGATCGACTAGTTAGTAGCTGACCATTGGAAGCATTCCATGATTGTTATTCTCCTGCACAATAAACCTTTGCTGGTCTGAATATGTTACTGTTGAATAATCCGTGATTGCTATGTCCACTGGCTGAACGTACAATCACACCAAATGAACGAGGCGATTTGCTATCACCTACGCTTATAATTTAACAACCGTCAAGTGGGCCACACACATCAATGAACACACATTTTGCTATGGAGGTGAATACAAGTCCTTGAGAACCCTTCGAAATCGATTCAACTGTCGAACGTCAGGAATAAAATGAGATATGCACCCGATGCACTCAGCATCCGACCGGCGATCCACAGTAGCTGTCCTGTTTCCTTCGGAAAGACTGCTATCACTTACGACTGTACAGGATATATATATATATATATATTACCCAACAAGAGCGCCTTCCAAGCTGACAAACGTTTTCAGGTCGATAACTTGACAATGTTTTCCCAACATTCTTCACGGAATCCTAGATATTCGGCTAGATGCATCGACGAGCTAACGATACAGCTAGGGTAGGATTGTTACAGTCTTCCCCAACAGTGCCAACCGTTGAGGTTGTCATCCGCGTACAACAGACGTTTTCGAAGCATTTATTGAGTCTTGCACCCTGAGAATTGCCAGATCGTTCTGTCCATTCATCTACCGTTGCCCTCTGCAGAGTCCAGGGTGGTCTAAATTGGCTCAGAGTACTGGGCCACGCTAGTAAAAGGCCGCCGCGTGTGTAAGCCGCATGTTGACTTTAAAACGCATCGGCTTCCGGCACACAACTTGACACCATAAATACTTCCGAGAGCGGTCCAGTTCGACCTTAAAATGGCACTAAGCCGAGGCAGTGTTAAAGGTACAGAAAAAATCTTCGTTCACACAAACTGCAGTTATCACTTGTACTGTTTCATATTCGGCGGTTTTGTTCTTTACGGCTCCAATCTCCATCTGAGAGATAGCGCGTTGCCCATGCATGTAAAATGGCTCGTTAAAAAAGTGACCATTCAGTGTATCCACTTGCGCACTTGAAATGTGCCAAAGATTTCATGTGCAAAAATGACGTCTTACTCAGCTATTTTGATCACAGGTAATTTGCTGACGTGTTAGAGTGGCCCAGTACCAAACACTGGAGGCCACACAATGGGTAAACGTGTGGACGATACACTGCAATCATTAGAAACGTGGAGCGAACCATAAAAGGTACATACGTGGTCGCTAAGCTGAGTGATGATAACTTTCAGTATCTCCTCTAAGAGTGACTAACCGACTGACAGTATCAATCCGTTAGCAGGAATAAAACGCTGAGCCATCAAATATCAAGCGTGTTAAGGCAATGTGGATTATTTATGGACGTCCAAACATCCAGAACGAACGCCAACAATCAACATACAATTATTCTCTTGTTGTGTCCACCCACACACTCGGCGATATCTGTTCGAGCATAAAGGTCCAACAAAAAGAATAGATCACCCCCAGACTGTCTACTTGTAGTACGAATTGTTTCCTTGCACAGTCACAAGGCGCGGATATTGTTACGTTGCCTACGGATCTCGACCGATTTTAAAAATCTAATGATATTAATGTGCGCTGTATCAGACAGAATTCAGATACATGATCATAAGGCTGGCTGGAAAGTCTATGTGAATGCGAACGCTGCGATCAAATGTGAGTGATGGTCAACTTGAAAATAAGGAATGTGATAAACATATCAAAGTACGTTGTCGGCATCTCAGCGCCGATGAGCACAGGGATAACATGGTGAAAATGGTCTTCAGATTCATAGAAACTGTTTGTTACAACAATGAACAATTACCAATCGCCCAGACAGACAGAAACGTACCGAATCACGAATAATGCGCAGTATCACCGCATTTGGTAAATACAAGTCGTCTACTTTCTCGGCCATGTGTTCACTGAAAAGACGCGAGATACGAATCCATGTAATACTAAACAAAATGAAAATTTTTTCTTCAGTATCCTATAAATGACTGATTTGTACACGAACTGCCAGATTACATAAACAGGTTACCCATACTATGACGTTCTAGCAAGAATGTTCTAACAATTACAAATGAATCAACCTGAGCCCGTGACGTTGAGTGCACGGAAGCTGCAGCATACCTGGAGCAATCCCATCGGCAAATACATGCACATATACACGCGCCCGATCTGACTAGGATGGATCCGTTTTTTCGCCGACTCAGTAACACAGAAACGACCTTCGTGGTCAACATCATCATTGCGTGTTGAGGCTAGGAGAAAAACGCTAAAAAAATATTTCCATCAACTCCCATGAGATGAGGATTTCAACCAAAGTTACCGCACTTAGCATGATGAACACACTGACGATATAGACTGATTTGATGGCCCATGCAGTCCAACCCTCAGACAACAGTCAGCACCGTAATATACACGATATATATCGGTGTGCACAATTAGACATGTATCAGAAAGTGAGGTACTAAAAGTACTATAACCTCGTTGCATTCGCTACCTAATAACTACAAACGTCCGAATGAAGAATAGACAACGTCAGTTTCACACTACTTGATACCGACTTATTGTGAACCATCAATAACCATTTCTTAGACTTACACGAGGCCGAGATACTTCCTAATTCACAGACGGAGCAGAAGCAGGGATAAAAAAAGACAAACGATCGATGCCTGAGAACTTCCTCATGGTGAAAGTGAGCAGACGCGGACAACCCATCAGGAGCGTAGACAGTCCACACAAAGTAAGACAACTGGATCGTGGCGTGGCCCATTGGTTTTACGTATAGTTACAAACAGATAAAAACGGGAGACGCGAGAGAATGAATGACAGCTTGAAACAATGAAATGTCCCATAGCATGAATAACGGAAACAGAGCTGTTTTTTTATATTCTTGTCGGTTGCTGCATATAACGCCAGTGGAACACAATCAGTGAACGAATCAGGGCGGTAAATCGAATGCATATATACTCCATTCTGTCACTGGTCAAAACCAGAACAGATGACAGTACAAGTTCCGATTGTTTTTGCACATTGAAAATCGGGCTTTCGCACACGACCAGCGGCGTCTCGAATATCTTAAAGGATGACTGGTATGTGAGCACGGATCATAACAAGAAAGGCGTTTATCGGATCGACCACGTGACTGGCCTCGAGCAGGTGCTTGGCGATCGAAGAAGCCAGCTCGCGCCATCTACTATGCTTCTACCGGACAACCAACTTGGTGAAAATGTGCTGGTGCACGGACAGATTTGCCATGAGTTGCAAATTCTACTTTTGCATGAGCACATAACTGAAGGACTGTATAGGTATATGGATTACGAACGATTCGGAAACTGCAACCACCACTAAGACCACTCCTTGCGATGGCTAGTTCGTCTCACCACAAACTGGTAATGTGGTTTGCAGGTATGCTGTGACCAGCGCGTTCACCTGCTTCAAAATTAGTTCCCAATGCAACCTGGAGATGTTTGACATGCTGGGTAGTGCTACTCTAGGGAGAAAAGTGACATACTCTGTTGATATAAATTCATTGCTCACAGTCGGGCCATTATGAAAGGCAGTCCGTTTCATCTGACTTTGCATTATCTTAAAACGAAGCTTCCCGTTTCGGTCGGAAGTCTCGACCCTCCAAAAGCATTATGCACAAAAAACGTTGGACTTTGCTTTTAAAACGAAAATTGCAGACGAATGGACGGGGTTGAAATTGATAGTTTTCTGTGGCTGGTTTCAGCCGAATGATTTGTTTATGGTTGAACTCCGTCTCGTGAATGCCCTGCAGAATATTCCGTTCTGTCGACGATGCATGGATAGTGTATTAGTATTCGTTCACGTAAAATAGCTGTTAGATCTCCTGAATGTTTCGTACCGAGCCTGTCGGTGTCATTTGAATTTGCAGAAGATACACTCGGTTCCGTGGATATCAGTATTGGGCGACGTGAAGGTGGTACTGTACTTGAAGCAACTTGTTCCATTTATGAACTTGAATAAGGCAATGAGAAGATGTAAATCATGTTATGTTCTCCGGAGTAACATTTCTCTGTGATTTTCCGAAGTCACCGGAAACGTATCCCCTAGTTTGCTGAAGCTTTGGCTATCAGACGTTGTGTTGACGCTGTGGCTGCCTTGGCAGTCAGCATCCCATTTGTTTAGTCTTCATTTCCGTGTCTGTCTGTCTAATCCCTTAAGGCATTATTTCCGCCCTACGGAACCTTATCTTAATGTTCAAAATTAGTTACATGTCCATGTGTGATCAGAATGTACGAAATGTTACTCCGGAGAACATAACATGAATTACGTCTTCTCATTGCCTCATTCAGGTGGTACTGTACGTCGATTAGTACGCCGCAACCTCACCCGGGGCGTTGTTACCAAAATTTCCACAGTTCCTCATCTATCTTACACAAACGCTCTATTTCATAGAATACGAACTATATATACGCGCGATACACTTGATATGGTGTGATATCACCAGAAAGAGCAAGCGAGCTTCTTTGATCGCCAGCCACCTGCTCGAGGCCAGTCACGTGGTCGATCCGATAAATGCCTTTCGTGTGATGATCCGTGCTCACATACCAGTCATCCTTTAAGATATTCGAGACGCCGCTGGTCGTGTGCAAAAGCCCGATTTTCAATGTGCAAAAACAATCGGAACTTGTACTGTCATCTGTTCTGGTTTTGACCAGTGACAGAATGGTGTATATATGCATTCGATTTACCGCCCTGATTCGTTCACAGATTGTGTTCCACTGCTGTTATACGCAACAACCGACGAAGATATGAAATTGTATTACCACTTGGCAAAATAGGTCTACTGATTTTGTAATTCGAATTCACAACTATTACAGATGAATAATAATTTGTGCGCGGCACCGAACGTATTTAGCCCACAGTTGTTCACTACCGACAAACAAAACGACTAGGAATGAACGCGGAAAATCTCGGAGCGCAACACATTTGTGCTAGTTGGAAAGAATATACGCAAGAGGACGAACATACTTCGGTGTAGTCCACAAAGTAATGGAATAGGGCTGTGGAAGCTGAACGAACAAAACTTTGGATTAACATACAACCAAGTTGTTTGTTTGTTAAAAGTTTTGATGTTGACTATATAGATTTAGAGGTGAAAGCCTCCTGAGTAAATAAGATCCGCTCAATCTCCGCCCTAACCAATAAACCAAGAATGATTTTCGCTAGAATGAACGAAATGAAACAGCAGTAAAAAAACACTTGTCTGCTGCCACTGATGATGAAAATAACAAAGCCCACTGCACGTAGTTAACTGAGAAGAGGGTAGCAACAAAACTCCGTGTTTCGGGTCCCTCGTTCATCGCGTTTCCAAACAGAACGATCCGGGGTAGATCAGAAAACAATGCGTCTTGAAGCTAGGTGCACTGAGGATACAGAACGTTAAATGAGGTTGCAAAACAAAAGGCACATTATGAAACACCCGGTGTTGGAAAAAAATGGCAAGCAAATTAGCCACAGGCATCGATCGTAGCAAAAATATTGACAAAAAACACGATCCGAGGTTAGCTTGGTTTATTCATACAAGGTTCAAGCAAAATTGTCAACAAAGTGGCTGTTAGCAGAATGTGGACAAGGCCAGCAAATAGAGGGGGAGAACAGCTATTCTGATCAGACTGTGTTCGAAAGTGGCGTTGTAGATTATGAAACAGCGAAAAGAGAAAGAAGAAATCTTCAGTCTTTCGGCGCGTCCACACGCCGGAACACATAAACGTAGGCAAGCCGATGCGGTGGGGACTCGCTTTTAGCAACCTTTTCGTCGTTGAATATGATCCATTCGTCATCTGTGCCACCACAACACGGAGAACCTGAATGGTGCACCGGAGTTTCGTTAGGAATGCATTTGGCCAGAGCGGAACGTCTGATGTGGGCCACATAGTGGCCGTCCTTGAAAGTAACCGGAGAAAGCGTGAATGAGTAGAGCACATACACGTGAACAGGGCTCCAGTGAACAGCGCGGCACACGCAAATAGCTCGGCACAAAAATGTGAGCACCTTATGTATATCATTAAGCCCAGTGTGTTAACGTTGCAAATGAACCGGTAAAGGTACATTTCGCGATAGAATAATTATTTGCGAAAGGTCCACGTTTGAACAGCAACTACATCGCCGGAAGTTGACCGATGAAAACGCTTCGATTTAGTACACGACGGAAATCGCTAACCGAAGTGTGTCATCAAAAAAGGTAAGATAACAAAAAGCAACGCACCGGTGAAACTACGAAAGGAAGGTCCATGGAATTCCATGACTTACGGTAGTAGCCTTCCCCATATGGCTAATGAAAGCGCACAGTTCATAAACTGAGCTTGTAGTGCTTGTACTATTTGACTCTGAGTGCTGCTGAATGCGGCATCGGGCGGCACTGGTAGGCGTCGTCATATCACTGGTATTTGAGAGATTTGATGTTTCCTGGACATCGTTCAAAACGTCCGGGTTGGTGAACGCCCAGTCGGCTGCAGCCTCCAAATTATGGCCAGTATGATTTAAAGCCTTCATGGCCTGGAAGAACACACAGGGAAAGTCTGCCATCGAAATGACCCACAATAGCAAAATTTAAAATGTCACAAGGTTTTCAGTACGTATGCTGAAAAACAGGAAACTTGTCAGGTCATGTGACTTCTTATTAGTCTGATGATGACGACGGGGATGAAGGTTGCATATGCGAACCTAAGAGAAGTCCATCAAACCACAGAATAGATTAATCCGGTCAACAACTAATCAGAAATTATCCACCAAAATGAACTGAAGTATCAAACCGACTGGTTCACGGTGAAAAAGAATAGATAAAAACGCAATCGGATAAGTGCACTATGCACTAGATATCCAGAACGAAAGTTCAACCATTTCAACCATTACGCAAGCGTCGTCGTACACACCCAAAGTCCACAAAATTCATTCAAATGTCATCATCAGACCAGCAACCAAGAGCCTGATCAGAAGGTACTGTGGCTCGGGCCATCGAGCTGCTGTGACACCATATGTGAAAAAGATGGTTCACTTATCACCAGTCAATAGCAGCGACTTGACAGGTGGGCCGAACATGTCAAGAAACAGTTCAGCTGACCTCAATCAGGTCATCCGGACGACGGGACCGGAATGGTCAGCTACTGCGTTCCAGACGACCCTCTGTCGGAAGCAAAAGTAGCCCTAGAAATTGCGTTGTTGAAACGTAACAAGGCTGTTGGATCAGGCCTCCTCTCTTACTCTCTATTCAAGTATGGCAGGGAAAAGTTGATATCAAAACTGACGAAACTCATTTAAACAATTTGGGAGAATGAAGAGGTGTCTCGTGATTGGTGCCTATCAACATTAAGTCCCGTCTCCAGAAAGCCAGCCCCAAGTCTGTGTGATAATCACAGAGGTCTCAGTCTAGTGTCTGTTGCGTCCAAGTTACTCACGAGTCCCATTTTGCGTCGGCTCACTAGGCCAAGAGAAAGTCAGACACACGAAGAACAGGCGGGATTCTGGTCCGGTCCGGTCCGGTCGTGGCTGCGCTAATCATATTTTTACCTTGCGACGAATCTTGGAGCATCGGGACTCTCCTAGGCAGCCGACGGTCATGGTCGTTTCAGACCTAACGGCTGCCTCGATTCGGTTGCTCGTAACGTTCTCTGGACTGGTCTTTTTTGCAACGGAGCACCAGGGCAATACGTGAATCAGTTAAGACCGCTTAACACCCACTCTGCAAGCAAGGTGAGGGTTCATGGACAACTGTCTCAGGCGTTCATCACTGTTACCGGTGTTCGTCAGGGTTGTTCGATCGCTCCATTCCCGTTCAACGTTGTTGTGGATGACATTCTTGAATGTGGGCTTGAGGAGTCCAGTGATGTTAGTGTTGAGCTTCTTCCAGGCGCTAGTTTAACCGACATGGAGTATGTGGATGGTAATGTCCTACTTAGCCCCTCTGACGATGACGTAGACCATGATGAACAAGGAGAGTGTCAGGTCTGGTTTGTGA
>QNGE01005977.1:0-35699 GCA_008508345.1 Paragonimus westermani | reverse complement strand
CATTACAAGTTTGTGGTGGCAACGCGGTAGAAGCAGGAGGCCAGTTAAATTGACCCTCAAAGTGTTCCGCTCACCGCTCTAACCTTCTGGACTTATTATAAATGAGTGTGTCATCTGCCTTGTTGATAGCTTCACTGACAGACTGTCGCCTGGGACCAGTGGCACGGATAAGGTTAAACAGTTTGCCAGTTTCCTGAAGCAAAAGCCGTCTCCAGCTGCTCAACTTTTCCCAATAACCAAGCCTCCCGATCAGCCTTTAGGCTACGTTTCAGTTTCCTACGGACATCTCTTCTAGACTTGTTATATGAACTGCCAGGAGGGATGTTCCGTCTGGTTTCTAACAACTTCAGGGATTTCCCCGAGATTCAATGTTCGTTCATTCCATGTACCCCGTGCTGCATGCTAATGTATCTGCTTCACGAATGGCCTGTTTGATATGGGTCCAGGAGAAATCAGGATCTTCGGAATGAGAACTACTAAGGCAGGCTTCAAAGCTTTACCGACGGTATAGTCAGTTTCTCAACAGCCAATCGTTGCTCTCGGTGGGGTCGTTGCTCAGCTAGAGTGAATTCGAAACGACAACGCACCAGCGCAGGATCTGAATCTAGGTACGTGCTCCAATAAGAACGAGAGTTCTGAATGGAACCCCGCCACCTATAACTAACAGCTATGTGGTCAATCTGAGGCCAGGTATGATTCAGAGAGTGAGGGCGCCAAGTACAGCAGTGACGTGTACGATGCTTAAAACTAGTGCTGGCTAAAAAACGGCCTATGCTCAGCGCACAGCTGCAATGGTCGCCCGCCATTGTCCGAACGATGTGATGCCATCCCAAACATGCCACCTAGACGAGATTCAGCCTCACCAAGGTGGCCGACACGTGGGCGTTCGTAACTCCGCCCAGGACGACTATATCAGAACAACGTGTCGACCGGAGGAGAGCGGCCATATCCGAATGAAAGACGTCCTTGACGCCGATGTCACTACAGTCAGTTAGGGCATAAACAGACAACGAAAAGATTTCTGACGGTTTTGCGTCTAGAACTGACCCTAACAGAACCTGCCAAGCGGACGGCACAAAGTCTACTGTTAACAGGAATCCAATCTATCAATGCGGCCGCGGCCGTCGTGCTGAGGATTATATCTACTCCAGCCTGACCGATAACGGTGGCCGGAGACTCGCCTGAAGTGTTCAACCAGTATCGTGGATTCTAGTCTCCGAGATAGAGCAAACATCGATATGCAGCGAGTCTAACGGTCGTGCGATGGAAGCCTGTTAACCTATCTGTTTTAGAGTACGAACGCTGAGTGCACCTATATTAATTTGCGTGCTAGATCGAGGTTTGGGGCTGAATGGCGAGTGCTGGGACTTATCGGCACTGTGTTATTATGAATAATTATATCTGTTGTGGGACCTGCAGAGAAATGATCAGAATTAGGTGTCTGGAGGGGCCTGAGAGCTAAATTTGTTAGGATAGTGAGGGAGGGGTCAGCAGTAGCATGTTTTCGCCTATCCACCCTGCCATGTGCAGCAGATAGGGCGACCCGGTTTATACTGTGAGACGGCCGATGCAGTATGGGATTGTTTGTGTTGTGAGTATTCATGGTTGTGTGTGGGCTGAGATACTGGCAGGACGCCCAGACCTAAGCAGTAGAACGATTAGGGTTCTCAACCAAAGCCTTCGGCTCAAAAGCCTGTGTCGCAAGGCAGCGGGTGGGTGGCGGTGTATCAGAAATGTTACGTTTTTTGGGAAGAAATGCCAACCATCTTCCAACCCCCAACCTGGAGGACCAGGAGAATGTGGTTTGTCATACCTCTACCTACTGGCCTGCCTGGTATGAGTAACTCTGTCCAGCTTAGCCCAAAACGTCATTGAGATGCGCAAGCCGTCACAACACGTCAAGGTCCAGTATCACCGTGACGGTGAGCAGAAGTCCATTCACTAGGACCTAATCGAGTAAGGCTCTGCTGTGCTCTGGAGCCCAGTGCAATTTCCATTACACTTTCATCTCATCATCATCATCACCATAGCAGCCATGAGACTGATCAGAGGGTACTGTGGCTCGCGCTGCCGCACACCTCAACAGTGACCTGGAATATCCTAGAGGAAAACGTCACCAAGAAGTTTGAAACAGATTTTCCCTTGATGAACTTGAGTAAAACAATGAGAAGACGCAATTTTTGTGATGTTCTCTGGAGTAACATTTCGTACATTCTGATCACACATGGACATTTTGCTAAGTTTAAACGAGTCAAAATTCCACAGAGCGGAAGTCGTAGCTTAAGGGATTAAACAGAGACACCAAAAATGAAAATCAAAATTGTGGGAATGCCGACTAACAGGGTAGGCGCAGTGTCAACACAAACTGTTTTTGAACACACAGGAGGGAATGTGACGTTTAATGGCGTTTAATGGCTGCTCCGAAAGATCACCGAGAACGCATAAGACACTTTGATTGTGTCCTGTTTGCATCATGTGCCTTGCAACGGAAGACGCGAGGTGCCGTCCATCGGCATCTATACAGGCTCCTGACGTTTCTAATTGCGTCTGCAAGCATTTGGGTACATGCGTCTTGATACGAACAGCTGGTTGTCAGCTTGTCCTCCCTATGTAGCTCATACTGCAGCTACACGAGTATTTGTATAAACAGTGAGATGTGGCAGACGTACACTGTTTGTTAGTAACCGGGGCGACTGGAAGAGTTCTCGTTCGTTGTATTACATACAGATTTGCAGCGTTATACGTCCTGGATACAGCCGCTTTTAGGCGCATCCTGGTCATTGTTGACATCACATGAATTGCGTCGTCACGAAGAACTTTGGAAAGTAATGAAAGAAGGCTACATGGAAGAACTAGAAGAGGTACAGATGTAGGTACGCCACCAACTGCGGTACACCGACATCTTGGACAGCGTTTCTCACTAGCGACCACAGTGATCACAAAGGCTTCAGCCTGGCAGACAACAACTACCTACGGTGCTCAATGGAACAGTCAGGATATCCATATTTCGTGACCACTTTGTTGCTTAGACACTACGCGGTTTTGCCCAACTGTTGGTGATCTCGGTACACAAGGCCCAATAATACCAACGATCACATGACATGCGAAGTATGTGACCCAACTGTCGCACGCTGTCAGCATGATCAGCTGGTCGCACATTCCGAGACTTTCGGATTATGCCAAGACAAACGGCCGTGTTGTTCACGCGATCAGTCCATCTGATGTGGGCTGATTGTGGTGGACAACGATGGGCAAACACAGCGAGTCTGTTGACATCGTTGCGAACAGGCTACGTTTCCGAACCACAGAACAAAACGTAATGTACACAAGTATTATATACCCTACTTTTTAGGACGCACATTGGTAAAAGCAAGTCGCGCCTTTGCTATCCTCGCTGATATCTCCCCAACACTAATACTAGTTGAAGAGACAACGTTACTCAAGTGTGTGAAAGTGTAAAAAGCCTCCTGTGGATTATCTACAGTAAAGAAGGTAGGGGTGGAAACGCCCCAATCTTGAAGCACCATTTTGCACTTCGAAGGTGCGAGGCGTATTCCACACAAACCAGCCCGGTCACTCACCTTGTTCATCATGGTCCGCATGTATGCGGGAGGGGGACTAAGTAAAGCAGTCATCCGCATATTCCAGATCGGCCAATCTAGCGCCAGGGCCAATCTCGATACAAAACCCACTGGACTCCCCAAGTACACCTTCTAGAATGTCGTCCATGACATAAGTGAACAAGAAGGAGGAAGTCGGAGGTCACTGATAAAAACCACTAGAAGTGGTGAACGTTGAGGCAGTTGTCTATGAACTCTAATCCTGCTTGCAGAGTGAGCATACAGTGATCTCAACAGGTTCACGCATTTCCCTGAAACTCTCTTGCGAAGAAGATAGTTCCAGAAGACACTGTGAGCAACGGATTTGAAAGCAGCCTTCAGGTCTGAAAACACCACGATCGTCAGCTGCCTGTAAAAGTGTCGACGTTTCAAGATCTGTCGCAAAGTGGAAGCGCCATGAACGCACACTTTGCCGGATCGGATTCCTGCCTGTTTTTCGCGTACCTGACTCCCCCAGAGCTTGATGACCAGACGTAAAATGAGACCAGTGAGTAACTTCGACGCAACAGGCCCCAGACTGATACCTCTGTGGTTATCACGCGGACTTCGGTCTTTGCTTTTGAAAACGGGAATTACTGTCGATAGGCACTAACCGTGAAGTATCCCTCCAGTTTCCCAAACCGTCTGAAGAAGTTTTGTCAGTTCTGACATCAACCTCTCTCCACGATTCTTGGAAAGAGAAGAGAGATCTGGTCCGAGAGCTTCATTACGTTTCGATAACTTAAGCTCCAGGGCCACTTCTGCTTCAGACGGAGAGCCATCTGGAACACAATAACTGACCATTAGGGTCCTGACGTTTATATGGTCTGGATTGGGCCAGTTGAACTGCTCCTCGAAATGTTCAGTCCACTTGTCAAGTCGGCGCGACTGACTGATGATTAGTGAACCATCCTTTTCATACACGGTCTCGCGTACATCAACTCGACGATCAGTATAATCACGAATCAGATAACAAAGCCTTCTGCTATTCCTCGATAAAAAGGTTCTTTCTGTCTCCTCCGACTTTTCGATTAACTGGTACCCATGGTCTTTGTGCAAGGTTTTAATCAGTTAGCGTACGAACTCTCAACGGCCGTCATCATATGTAGGACTAGATGGGATCGAGTGACGCTTGTTCATGAAGTTTATCGACGTGACTAAAATCCAGTTCTATTGCAACTGTACAGATTCTTCGGAACATATCTCTTTACAGCATGCTCCCATAGCTGCGGCGATTTGTTCCCAGTGGTCGTTAGGATCTCTCACCTGACAACCTAGCAACTTGTTCACCAGCGCTTCCTGGTAAGCGTTTTCCACACTTTCCTCGTTCGAATGCCAGTTAAGTAATTTGCACTTACGAGCGTATTTCCCCTGGACAATTGACTGAACAGAACGGGCATACATAACAACATGGTCCGAGTCCAGGTGGTTGCTCCAAAATTTCCGACAGTCCTCAACAGAGTGCCACTTGTAATTGACTTCCGTATGATCGGGCTGCGTTCACAGCTGACAAACCCAGAGGTCTCCATTTAACACAATCCCTCTACCTGTGGTGGAATGCCGTGCTCCAAATATGGAGAACGTGGGATGCGCACAGCTGCAGCAGTCTTTTGCTGCTCTCAAAGAGTTGTGTCCGGACACTAAACATACATCTCAGCTGCATCTCCAGAGAAAGACAACCAAGCTGGGCATTCAAATCGTTTGCTAGTATGATGTCTGGGTGTTTAGTCTGTCTCAGGTCAACAAGGGTGTCATAGGACGTATTCTTGGTTGCATCCAAACAACTGTCTGTTGGAGTATACGTCGTACATCGGCATTCACAACAACTTTCTGATTTGCGTTTTTCAAATTTTAACCGATGTATTGCATCTGATAGCACGTAAGCGACTGTTCACATGAATCCAACCAGTAAAACATTGTTTTGCCCTTAAACTCAGTGAGATTCCCACCCAGCTTGACCATCAGGTTCAACTTCGGCGCCACCAGAAACACTGGGAAAAACCGCCTAGATCGAAAGTCGTCTAGAGGTCATCCCAAGTAGACAATGGCGTTAGAACCGTACACTCGTGTCTCTGACACATGGCACACACCAAGTTCCAGACTCGAGAGAGTAGTTGCCAGAACAGCTTACTGATCGACTTGCCGGAGATGCCAACGTTCACTAGTTACATTAGCTTCGGAAAACAATTGCCATCCGAGGGCATAGAGAAGCTGAAAAACTTTGGGGTAAAATAGAAAAGGAAAATTGTGGTGGTTGAACAATGGCACTGTCGGTAGATCGACAACTTCTGGTACTTTCAGGTCGTTCATGTCGCGGAAGGGGTTTGATGTGAGGGACCCCATTCCAACCGTCTGACTCAAAAGTCTGACCTGCAAGAAAACAGGGTACAGGGTTTCCTTGGGGGACCCTACCGGAAACCAGTGACTCAAGAATCTGACTCACTTGGCAATAAGGGGCTTTCCTAGCCCGAGGGCGCAGTGAACAGGACATTGATGTCTGATCCTGGGCACTGATGCGCACAGTGGATGCACTCGAATCTACATTAGGCTTTTGGGTGATACCGGATGAGTTTCGACCGTATTGGATAATACACCGATGGTCACGGTAAACCGTTGGGCGATCGGGGTGCTCTTTGTTTAAAGGTAATTTTTCCAACCCATTTCGTCCAGATAGGAAAGATAAGAATGCCGCAACTATGAAACTTGCTCTTCCCTGTGTCTATAGGATCGTGCCTGGCTACCTAAGCAACCGTATGCGGTCAGTAGCGCGACATACAATCCTACGTGTGTAACTGTTCTTCGTCTGACTGTTCCCCTTTAGCCTGTCTGACAAGGTTGCACTTGGAAGGACTGGAATCCTAGTCAGCATAGCCCGTCCGGACAAAACAGCACATAAGCCCGTCCACCACGTCAAGTTAACAGTATAATTCAGGCAAGGCAGCTCGACCACAAGATTCGGCTTCACAAACAGAGACCCTGAGAAAGAACCATAGCTCAAGGGACAGCGTAAATGAATGTCGGACACAGAATCACAAACTCACATCTCGAAAATAATACACATCAGACTCTAGTCCCGACAAAGCTCTGAAGAAACGTGTAGACATTGAAGGCGCCAGTATTCAATGGTTCTCCCCATTTAAAGAAGAAAAAATAAGAAGCGGAGGCAGATAAAGTGAGTTGATTGGTTTGTCGAAGCAATCATAACTTCCGGTAGTTCTCGGTCGTCCATATTGCGAGAGAGGGTTGACTTAGAGGATCCCACTAGAAGTATTCAACCCAACAGCTTGACTTGTATGGCAAGAAAATATGGGATCTCCTTGGACAGCCACGCCTGGAGCCAGTAAAGTGAAAGTATGACTCACCTGTCAATGAGAGCTTAGCTCAGCCACTGGGAAACAGTAAATAAAACACTGGTGTTCTAATCCGATTACCAATGCGAGCAGCCGATGTACTTAAAAGTACACCAAACTTTTGAAACGTGTCGTAAGTGTTTCGACCATTTTGACTGATAGGCTAACAGTCGTGATCAACTGCTAGGTAACCGGAATGCGTTTTATGACTTTACATTTCATCACCCTCTTCTCTTGCGGAAGACAGCAGTGCACCCACAATAAAAACGATTCTACTACATGAACATGGAATTGTGCTTCACTATCTGGACGCCCCCAAACAATCAGTAATGCAGTATACGGGCATGTGAACGTAAGTGCTTTTCGAGGTTGACACGGCTGGATGTGGCAGGACCAAAGTATTAATCAATGTAGCTCCTGAACCGCTGTATTAAGGTAACAAGAGGCCAGTGTGGTGTAATTTGTATATACGTACTGATAGTACTACATCTATATTAGGTGCTCTAACACATTCATAACTTAGTCTTTTCGGGGCTCCCAGCCCTGTTGTGAAGTGAACAACGTTTCCATTGCATCAAATTCGTTTTCGTCCTCCTGCGCTCATCGTAGGTATAACCATTTATTCACTTTGTAACAGTGGAGCGGTTTCTACGAATGGATCGATTCTTTGTGGATCCATGTGCACCTGGTTCTGCGAAACAGTAGGAACACTGGTTTAGGACGCCCTCCCTCTTCCTCGATTCTCTCGAAACCGAAAAGCAATCAAGACTGTTTGCTTTGTTCTAACACGCTCCTATATCCGACTGTAAAATCTACGAACACGTTGTCAAGGTGCCCCAGAATACTTACATCAAGCATCGGAATGAAGTTTACGTCCTGCTCGTGTTGGCAACATGTAAACAGGACTCCAGTGAAAATCTTGACCAGTTTGTTCGTCGGCTTAAATCGCTGGTCAATGAGTGCACATTCAAGACGGTCATGGCAGAAGAACATCGTGACGAAACGTTAGGTGACTCAATTCCGGAATTCATTCACTACACATACACCAGAAACCTTTAGGACAACGTACATTAACACTTCAGACGGCCTCCAATCGGGCACGATCACTGGAAACGCGAGACCACGATAGTGATAGATGATAGCTCTAACGAGGAGCCGTCCAGGACAAATTTATTCTTTTCTGGATTCTGTAATCATTAACAAGAGTCACCAAGTTGGCCAGATGGTTACTAAGGCTTCTCGAACCAAAATAACCAATCTGATTCTCTTCCTTAATGTTCCTTGTTATTGAATCTAACACTCCACCAAAAGGCGGCAAATCCGAAAGTTTAGTCGGATTGATGTTGGCAGCATGAGAAGTTCAATCATGCTTTATGTGGGCAAAGTCTCAGATGTTTCTCATCACTACAGCAACAACCATAACACAAAAGTGTGATGCATGAAGCTGACCTGCCGCGCATATCACGCGGGTTGGTTAAAAGTTCTTTCTCCTCTCTCACAGAATCCTCTGCCTTCGCAACATCCACACACAACTGTTACCTGGGCCCGAAAACAACGGAGGTTATTTCAAAATATGCTGCTGGCGTAAACTAGAAGTCCATCGTGATAGTCTCTAAGCGTAAATGCTCGAAATTGCGCCTCAAAAAACTCCTCTTTGTACACGCGTGTCACTCTTTCGAGACCTCAACTTCCGCATTTCAGCTGAGTCCCATGAAGGGTGGAACTACCACCGAAACCCACGTCGTGGCCGAGTTATTTGGAGGCTAATGTACCGTCTTTTACAGCTCAGATGCACCTTCTTATTAATGTTTCCTTTGCAAGAATTTCGGAGACTTCTTTCGTCTAGGAAATTTTTAGCGCGTGACACCCAGGACCTGCTTTCTGCATTCAACCCCATTAGCACCGTAAGTCCGGACCTCCTTGTGTACTCGTTAGGTTATTTCTTAACTTTCTATGCTGACTTGTATCGGCAACATTCTTTCGAAACGCTAAGATGACGCCGTTATCCTCACCTACAACCACTAACCACCGAACCACCAACCTAGTGAGTATCCGATAAGGAATAGTAGAGCACCTTGTCAAGTGAACAAACTTAAGTTATCTTCTAGCCAAAAATCTCCCCTGTATCTCAACACGAGTTCACGTCAAGGAGACCTCCCGCAGATAATAAGACTTTCTGTACGAATGCCGGAATGTGGATCAGAGACCATGGTATTATACTGAAAGCCACTTTTTCCGTCCGTTCTGATGCGGTTAACTATAGGCCACATGACACTTTCCATCAAAAAATGCGGGTGTGCGACATTCACTAATAAGCAACCTCACCTCACAGTGGTAGGACCTTTAAGGTCAATGCCACCTCCATCTCCTCCCTCTTACCTACATCAGTGGATGTGTTCCAGTGATCAATCCTAAGACCACTGCTAATTCAAACTGTATTGCCAATTTACCGGGAAGAGCAATGATTCACCTTTTCTTTGCACAACTGGTTTGGAACTCTGGAACCCTCATGGCCCCAGGAGAAACAGTAGGCTCCACTGAGTGGTAGCCCAACTGAGTGGTAGCCCATCTGTTCAAATATTTTCAGTCCACTTGAGGACCACCGGCGCAATACCACAGATTGATAACCTTGCCACTGGGAGATGATTAGCAGCCAAAGGCTTTCTTGAAATAAAGATAGCCTGTCTTCACTTCCTGACCTCTGTCCGGTTGGTCGGTGATCTTGTGAAGGCAAGCAGTTTGGTCGGGCACCGCCCACACCTGAAGAGCATGTGTTGTGCAGGGCTAATCAACCTGTGCCTCATACGACAGTCTCACTTGTTTCCTAATTATTCCCTTCAGATCCTTAAACGGTACACTCGTTTAGCTCATTGGACGGTAGTTGGAAACGTACTCCTCATATCCTTTTTTAACCAAATGGATGATCACAGCAATCTTGCAGTCATCTAGGACCAAGTCTTTATCTAGTAGTCTGGTGAATAATACCGTGCAGTTGAGTTCACAGGACTTGTGGTGAGCATCAGTGATGTGCCATTTTTTGCACTTATAAACTCCAGAGATCCCATCGTGTTGTACCAATAGAAGACAGGTTTGGTTCGTTTTTGTCAGCAAGAACCGCAAAAGTGAACACAGACACTACCCATTGTTGACTTCCGATCTTGCATACTACTGGTTGCAGCAACCAGCAGAAAAGTCCGCAGTTCGAAACGTTATTGTGGCTGATTTTAAAGGCATGAGAAGCTACGTCATTTCACTCCTTTTTGAGCGTGATTCTATGGACCTGAATTATCACGTGTTTCAAACGGCAATTCCAAAGGCGGACGTTTAATTGTACCCCGCAAATTGTGCATCGTTACTTCCCACCCACCCCTTCTGCGTAGAATACACCGTTTCCTTGACGAACGTTCTAGTTTGTTGGCGAGATATAAGTTTACAGACAAGTTGTATTGGTCGAAATGGGTGTACGTGAGAAATCTGCAATGTTTCAGTAGGTTCGAAGAGTGGTGGATGGAAGTAGAGCACGACAGTTATTGATAGTTCTTTTCCTTCAGACGAGGAACCTGCACCAAACAGGTGGTTACATGCTACTTGTTTTGGTCTTATTAGAGGGCTGAAATGTGAGAAAACAAATGCATGTCCACCTCTACTATACATGTGTAGATGAATACGCATGAGTAGGTAGGAACTGGTTAGCGCACGCGACTATGCGCAGTAGAACACGCTAGGAATCGGATCTAGACCTGGAGTGGTAATCCAGGCGAACATTGAACACAGCCACTGTCGTAGTACTCGAGACAGGTCCAGGCACAGCCCCAGACTTTTCAGACCTGTACCGAGAAGAAATTGTACCTAATGTCGAGTCTGCTGCATTAACCTTAGATTTAAGGACTGCAATCTGGGTGAGCTGGTGTTCGCAAGAGTGAGCACTCAACCCACTAACCCACTTTGTCACATACTCCTGAACAGTTCCTAACATAGGTTTCTTCCTCAGTAAATGAGATCTAAGACCGCCTCCTCGAGGCCAAGATGGACAGACCCGTTGTACAGATTTTCGAAACACGATCGGTCAGGTTTCCCGGACGTTTTAGAAAGGCTGATGCACTAGTGGATTTGTTCATGCACTTTTCAGCTTAGAGGCGAACGAAAGAAACTCCAATTGCCCAACTTCGGCCTCAATGTTGGCCCCGCATGCATCAGACACTTTCTTGAAAGTTACGTTGCAAAAACGTTCAACAGTGATTGCATTTTTCGGGGCTAGGTTTCCTTACTCCCACACACTACAAGGTATCGAGGGAAAAATTGGTGTACCGCCGAAGAAACGGATAAAAGGGTGTCAAGAGAACCTCCTCAGTTTCCAGAGCACTTACAAGGGAAACGTGCCAGTTTTGGTGTGCCTACGTGTGCTGAACCCAGTTCCCTTGACAGACGGGTAACGGAAATGCGACGTCGAGGTTGTATTCACGCTGGAACACAGAGAACAAGCCGAAGTCCGCGGTCGTGTTCATCGAGTAGCTGAAGAAACGAATTGAAGCATTTCAGAGGGTCCTGTGTTGCCACGGAGTCCGACCGGGCAAACAAAATGCTTAGTTCTGGTGACAAGTATACCAGTACCCCCTGAACGCGACAGCGACTGGAAACCAAACACCACTGACACATACCGTTTATTCGGAGTGCCTGCTTCCACGTAAACTGCAGTTGACGTGGGGTCATCACATCCGGAGATCGGTAATGCCCACTAGCGTTGACAGTATCGTTGTGGAGTGCGCCAACTTCTCTCGTTGGACCACCAGTGGTGACCACCGAGGTGCTGATAATGCCCACCAAGCCAGTATACACTTGTCCACAGGATCTGCAACTATCGCCACACTACTCATTAGTACTAAAATTTCTATGCTCAGCAGTGGCGCTGGCGGATTCCAGCGTGAACTGTTTGAGGAANCATGCTGTGTCTGTCGCTGGTTCGAATCCAGCCGAAGCCCTGACTTTTCACAGTTGGGTCTCATCTAATGTCGCAGTTAAGTTGGATGCTGTCTAATTTGGTCTTAAGTCGTGGTCAGTGTACGGTACACCTCCGAAACATGCCAAGACGAGAAGTCTAAAACGAAGCATTACAATAAGAACGCCGTAACACGCTGTTCTTAGGCGGAAAAAAATAGTTCGCGACTCACAAGTAAACCGTTCAACAACTGGGAACTACGAGCAAATCACAGCAGCTATGTTATTATAGGGTATTGTATATATTTTCATATCCCGCCTTGTACATACAGTCTACACCAATTGTCCCTGTACAAAATGAACAACACTTGTTCGAATAATTCGACTTGACAAGACACTATTTTGGTGCGCGCGTCTCGTCTCCTTAGCGATCCTGTTCCGTCTAAATCTGAATAGCCTCTGGTGGGCTACTCAGCGATTGCATTTTGAACTGACTATTTGTGTTTATACCTTTGTATTGGGTTAGTCCCTTACAATTCGGCAAACCGGTGTATTGACTTTTGTCACACGTACTGCTGAAGTTTCGCTTATTCTGCCATCTTTATTTTATAGTTCTCCCCAAAAATCCTGGTATTTTTACTCTCATCTATTTTCTCCCTCCTCGCTAATATGCTTTTCGATACTAAACAGGAGACAACTGCCTCAGAGAATACTGTCATGATTAAACTTTCCGAGTTCGGCAGTAAAGACCCTAGAATTTGGTTCGCACAGATTGAAGTTATCTTTTGCTTTCAGCGAATCCACCCACAACACACCATGTATAACTACGTCGTCTGAAATTAACCTGTGTCTGCGGCTGTGGAAGAAATTTATGTGTGTCCAGCTGAGGGCCTTTACAATATCATCAAATCGGCCGTTATTAACAGGATGGCAGCTTCTGACGAAGATAAACTCCTTGCTGGCGCTGCACCCCCCTCAAAGTTGCTTCTTCACAAAACACAGTTGTCAAACAAGCAGACTGTCGACGAACCGGTGCTGCGCGAGTCGTAACTTCAGAACCTTCCACGCAAGCTCCGCCATATATTGGCTGTTTTAGGGAAAGATACTGTTGACTAAATTGGCAGACTTGACCGATCAGGTACATCACAATTATGCCCCTTAACAAGTAGCCCAGTTGCAGCTGCGACACCTTCCAGCAGGATGTCTGAAACCTGAAAGAGCAGTTTTCATAAAAGTCCTTGCAGCTAGCCACTTTAGCAAAGCTGTTATCAGGCAAACGGCCACCAGTGCGCTCAACGTTTTGCTCAAGAAATAGATCGCGCATACGATAGTTCGACAGGAGTTTGTGCTACTACCACCGCTGGTTTGGTACGCGAGGTCGTCATTGCAACCAGCCTTATTTTCTTCGGAACGGTCAAACCCGGACGGGAAACGACCAGGCCAGTCATTAACGGCGACGGCAGTCACTGACTCGCACATATATCGCCTGTTTCACGTATTCGACCATTCAACTTCTTCGAAGATATGGGCACCGAGGTTAGTGCCATTCCACCTACTAGTCACAAACATGACCTCAAGCCGACGTATACCCAACACTCCGCTAACCGCAGTGGCATACAGACCTATGGAGAGAAGCTAATCATCTTTCATTTTGGCCTCCGTCGACAATTCCACTAGGCCTTTACCGCTGCTGATGTGTAGCACCCAATTATTGACGTTGATTTTCTCACCTTATTTGGATTCATTGTGAATGTAAGGAGTCAGGAACTACTAGACAGCACAACAGCTTTGTGTGTATACGGAAAGGCCACACCGATTATTTCAATGGGATTACGTACGGCCTAACCAGATAGGTTTGGCAACTCTGCTTCGACGGTTCCCGCGCCTTATTAGTCCACCAGGCTTACTGTCACAAGTAAAACACGAGGTTGTCCACCACATTAAAACCAAAGGACCACCTGCCGTCGCGCGCCCTTGTTGGTTACCATAAGGGAAACTCAAAATCGTCAAAGCTGAACCCAAAAACCTTCTGCGATAGGGTATCATTCAGCCCTCCAGTATACTGTTGGCCTTACTCTTGCATATGGTACCTAGAACTTTACCAGGCGACTGGAGTCCATGCGGTGAGTATCACAGTTCAAACAACAACACCGTCCCTGACAGGTAACCAATTCCAACATTCACAAGCTTTCCATCGGTCTGCACGGTATGACCACTTCTTCAAAGCTTGGCTTAATTCGGATATGTGACCAGATCTCTGTCGCCATAGAAAACGTAGAGAGGACGGTAATCACTACCATATTTAGTCTGTGCGGACTTGTCCGCATGCCACTTGGTTGGCAAAATGCACCACAGCCACTTCGGAGGTGCATGGATCAGGTTCTCAATGGTCCATACCTTCTTTGCCCACACTGACGACATTCTAGTGATCAGCACGGACGTACATGAACACGTCACACCCCCGCACAGTTTTTGAAAGTTACGATCAGCATGGCATAACCTTGAATTCAACGAAGTGTTTTTGGTGTAGACTCCATAAATTTTTTGGGACACTGAATCCCTCGTGACGGTATTAAACATCAACCAGGGAGAATCGCCCTCCTAGAATATTACCCACCACCACATTCCCAGAAAGGCCCACGTCTTTCATCCCACACTGTTTGGAGTTGCTGGAAACTCCTCCGGATTTATTAAAGAATAACCCCAACCGTTTTATTTTAACGCCCCCAGCTGACACTGCATTTCTTCTAGCCAAAGACACGTTATCGCAAATAACGACCCTAGCATACATGTGTGGGAAAACATTCGACTCTCACTTCACAGATCGATGCATCCCAGTCAACTGCTGGCGCAGTTCTGCAACAGGTGGTGAACGGTAAAGTCCACTCTTGATCGTTTTTCTCCCGCAACCTTCAACAAACGCAAATGCGCTACAGTACCCCCGGTCGCGATCTACTGGATGTCTTTCTCGTCATCAAACACATCCATCACATGTTGGGAGGCAGGTGTTTCACTATTCTAACAGATCACAAACCACTTATTTTAACGACAAGCCCCACCGCTATTTCTCGAGGAAAACCCGACAGTTGGAATAAAGCTCTCAGCTAACAACAGATATAATACATCACGGGATATAAAAACACCATTGCCGATGCCCTATCCAGAGCTACCTTAAGTGGCCTACGCATAATTGACACCGTCGAGTGGAAGAAATTGGTACAAGAACAATACAATAAACTGGAGTTGCAACAGTGTCGTACCTCTTCTTAGCTCAAACTTCGGAAGTTGCCTCCAGCCAACTGCGAAGGCACAATCAACTGTGACATCACGACAATCAGACATCCCCCATTGGTGCCCATAAATTCCAGACACTGTTTTTAACAGTATTCACCGCATGTCTCATCCTAGCATTCGTGCCATCGTCAAGCTGATTTCAGACCGATTTGTATGACCGAACATGCATAGGGACATACGAGAATGGGCGAGAACCTGCCTTGATTGTCAACGTTGCAAAGCCTATCGGCATGCCATCACGGTCCACAGCACGTTCGATAACCCCGACTCAATTATTAGTCATGTCCGTGCTGCCCTATTCAGAAGGTCATCGGTATATCTTGATATGTGTTGACCGCTTCACCGGGTGAAGCGGTGGCAATACCTCTCTCCAAAACGAATACCGAAACAGATGTGGGAGCGCTCATGGACGGGTGGACCTTCAACTACGACGACAAACAAAGACTGTCCTCATTGGTAGAGGCACCTAATTCCAACCAGCTCTGTTCAGAGACTTCAACCGGTTACTCGAAGTCGACCACATAGAAAGCGCCGCATACCATCCGGTGACATGGTTTTATCGAACGGCTCCATCGTCAACTGGGGCACGCTTTAAAAGTCTAACTAGACCCCCAGCGTTGGACTGACCAATTACCTTTTGTCATGATTGAGATTCAATCAGCTGTTAAGAAAGACATTGGTTACACAACCGCAGATTTAGTTTACGGTTCGACACTACGCCTCCTTGGTGAGCCGTTCTACAGATCGAAGGCCGGCCAAAATAATTCCGACGATACCACGTTTACGTAATACTTGAAGTCATCCATGGCGGAAATCCGGCCTAGCCTACCAGGTCAAACACCAAACTGGAACACAAGCACTCCAATCTGGACTTTCGTGATTTTGTTTTTGTTCGTGTCGGCGCTGTTAAGGCCCCTCTCCGAAACCAAATTTCGGTCCAACAGGTGTGATTAAACGACTCCCCAAGTCTTCTGTGATAGATTTCAATGGTTCCCGCGATACAATGAGCATTGACAGGCTCGAGGTTGCTCACGTTCAGCCACGCCTAGATCCTCCCACCGCCCCTGAGGTCAATCCTACTCCTAATGACTCGCAGTGCATGTGTAAAAAACAGCCCATACCTTCTCAGACTAACTCGAAAACCCTTGTTGACCTGTTCCACACTCGCTCAGGCCGAATGGTCAGATAGCAAACAGTTTTCAGAGTGATGTTCTTACCATCTTCCCACTTTCACCGATAGTTTTCATCCTCCTAACTTTCACGGAGGGAGTTCCACAGGGTATTGTATATATTTGATATTCCACCTTGTACATACAGTCTACATCAATTGCCCCTGTATAAAGTGAACACAACTTAATCGATTTAATTCGACTTGACAAAACACCTTCTTGATGAGCGCGTCTCGTCTCCTTAGCGATCCTGTCCCGCCTAAATCTGGATAGTCTATGGTAAGCCAATCAGCGACCGCATTTTGAACTAGTGTCCACACATCTGTAGAGGGCTTCCCCAACGGTATCGAACTGCTGCGCCACACGAAAATGACAGCCTAGCAAACAAATACAGGGAACGGAACGTTGTGAAATGGAAAATAACTTCAGTGTACGGTAAAACACGAGATTCTTACAGAAGCAGACAAGCAACAACCTATTGTTAGAACCGAAGAACCTAGCATGCAGAATGAAAACACCCACTGAGGGTTCACGCAGACAAAAATTTTTCATTCGAGTATACGCGTTCACCGAAAAGAGGCAACCACGGCCTTCACGCCCAAATGCTTCGAAGGTCGAACCAAGGACAAAACGGCCGTTTTGGCGCCAACCCTCGTTGTTCAAATATATTGTTGAAATTATTGAAATTTAAATTCCAAGCTAAGTTCTCACAGTCTTTCGGCTGTGAGCAGGCGGTTTCAATGAGGTCATTAGCATACATTAAATGCGTGTTCCAAGTATTGGTGGTGTAACGCGCAACCGAAACCAGCGAGCGCGCACGAATTGAATTTGAGTTGTGCAACGGGGCGTGCTGCTGTGTTGTCAGTGCGTTTTAGCTTACGTTTGTGTAAGTCGTGTGCATGGCTTACTGGGCATCCGGCTCATGTTTGTTCGAATTGTTTCTCTTTTCAGAACTGTTGTTCGAACCCCTACTTCGGTAGAGCGCTGTCCCCTGGTGCGTCCACGTTGCCCAAATGTTGGTCCGCGAAGTCACTGGCATCCAGAATAGAGTCGGCTGACCTGCATGTTACAGTGTTGTGAGCAAATGCTTCTTTATGGAAATTGCCCGCAGGGAGTGAAATCTGCCGTTAGATGGCGATAGAATGAGAAATCATTGAACATCAGACAATATTTCCGTGCTATCGTCCGAGAATATGAAAGTCATCGAGTTTCATGGCAGAGAGCATCAGAGAGAAAAAAGATTTGTTTTAGTCGACTGTAAATCGGTTCGTCATTCACTTGGCGCTGAGATCGAAATTAGCGATGGTAGGTGTTGCGACGGCAGAAATGTAGTAAGCTGTGAATAACCTTTTCACGTGTGATTAATATTTGAACGATATTATCCTATATTCCATTTTAAGTTATTTATTATTCACAGGGTTTCAGCAATGTCTTTGAGGATGATTGAATCGTTCGCTAACGATCCAAGTTCACACCGAGTTACGCGTAATCTGTTGATCCAGTAAATGCCTCTCAATATTCAACGACAGAGAATCTATCCTCGAAACGGTTAACGAGAAGGCGCTCGTAATAACTGGATTTAATACGGTACTAATTGAATCAATGTACAAGAAAATTGTCTCTCACCTCGAATGTGAAAATCCTCAGAAATCAAAGAAAGTGCCTGAACAACAAATTAACAACCAGGCACCGATCAACAATGGTGGACGATAAAACGGGTTGAGCTCACTCAAACAAATGGTCATTGGTTTGGTCAGAGCAAAACGACTGTTCATGCATCGAGAAACAACGAGAACCATAAGTTACTCAAGTGAAAATATGGAAGAAAAATGTCTAATTTCGGTATTTGGAAGTTTACATGGCTCGGAGTAAATAGGGGTAAGGGAAACGGTGGAAGCAGGTTGTGTAAGAACAAGGAGGAATAATGTATCTCATTTGGGGAAGAGAGTAAAGCGTAGGGCCACCTTTCAACATCAATCAAACCTCAGCAATCTCAAAATAACGCAACAAACCTTGACAAAATCAACACCGGGCCCCGAAAACCGGCTGGTTTTCCAAACTCAAGGTAGCACTATGAACAGCGGCAACGACCGGTTCGACGGGAGGGTCCACACATACTGCTTTATCCGTAGTGACTCGGTGTTACTCTGCAGACGCTTCTAAAAAAGTGTTCTGATGTCCCTTCTTGAATTGCCATTTGAAGTTCTGAACGACACCTGACGTACTTGTCCGTCGTCACCAGGGAATACCTCAGCGAACATACCGTAAGACCAAACACCTCTGGAGGCCACTTCGTGAAGGAGAACTACATCGCCTACTTGGCGATCACGCGAAGCTTTCGACCACTTATTTGTAAACTGCAGCTGGAGTAGGTATTCACGCCGCCATCGTTTCCAAAACACACTAGATAAGTGCTGTGATTGTCTCCAGCCCCGTGTGTAACGTTCGCACAATGTAACCTCATCTGTACTCAAGCCTATATTCGAGCGCAACAACAGCAAATAACTAGGACGAAGTATCTGGGGACCATCTGGATCATCATAAACAGGCACGAGTGGCCTATCGTTCACGATTCGTTCAACTTCCACCATGTAGGTTGTAAGTGACTCTTCATTCATTACCTGCTGTTGTGTTACCGACGACAGAACTTGTCTCACTGTTCGGATCATTCGCTCCCAGGCTCCGCCCCGATGACTTGCACCCAGAGCATTAAAATACCAATCAATTCCTTGATTCGATAGCCTATCTGTCAACACACACTGGTCCAGTTGTCGCAGCCTTCGATTTAGTTCCAAGTCTGCTCCAACAAAGTTCGAGCCGTTGTCACTGTAAATGGCGTTCGGCTTGCCCAGCCTTCCTAAATATCGCACGAGAGCCATGAGAAAAGAATCCGTAGACATGGAATGAGCCACTCCGATGTGAATCGCCTGAGTCCGTAAGCAGGCATATATGCAGCCATACTGTTTGAGCTCGCTTCCTCCCATAGGCACCCTGAATGGGCCAAAGTAATCCACCTCACAGCACCTGGATGAGTAACCGTCCGTCGATGAGGGCGTCGACGGAATTGGCGCCATCGTTTGAGTGCACTGCTCAGAATGAACCCTTTTACAGTGACGGCACTCACTCAACACTCGTTTATCGGCCGCCATACCTTTTAAAATCCAGAACCGCCTTCTGATGCTGACGAGTACATGGATGGCATTCATATGCCCTGAGGACTAGTGATAGTGACGTATCAAAGGACTTGTGCCAGCACTGTGACCAGGAATAATCACCAGCTCCACACCGTCTCCATTTTCTGATCGAATTCTACCGCCAAGATGCAGTGTTCCACCTATCAACGCTGGCAGCAATCTTTCAAGTCTACCCACCTTACGAGGATTTACGGTGGACGATCTCAGGGCCCTGAGTTCTTTGAAGAACTCGCGCTTTTGCACAGGCTTTACTAGGTTGAGACAAGAGGCAATCATTTCGCACGTACGAAGGGTTCCTACTCTGATTAACGCGCTTTGTCCAGTGGATATAACCTTGGACACAAAGTTAACGTAACATGATAACCAAGCTATGACCTGCAGTACTTAGTCCAACTAGATTACCTTGGTACCAGCTGGTCCAGTATAAAATTAAGGTCCGATTTCGTGGTAATCGTATGAGTGCGCCTAATCTCGGGGTCTTTCTTCAACAAACACGACAAGGTTGGCATTTTCGGCCACTGTTCTTCTGGGTTCCACAGAAAGCTCGGACCCCGTAACCAGAGGTTCATCTCTTTGGTCAAGACTTGTGACACTCCCCCAGACGCCACATCGAACCGATTTAATTCTGAAGGCACACGCCTCCACTGTTAGACAGTAGTAAGGTCGTGGATGAGTCCTACACGACTGGCAACGAAAGTTGCCACACGCGATGAGGTGTTCTGTAGGTATTGCAACACTATTGTAGAATCATTCAATAGTAAAACGTTACGTATTGGAGTCAACTCACGGATAAGGAAGTACATCGGCTTGGAAAATAGAACGGCTGCCTTAATCTACTCATTGTTGTGCGATATCCATCTATCTTGTCTCTGCGGCAAACCTATCGCAAAGTTACCATGCCTGGGTATTACACTGCTATCAGTCATATTCAATGCTCGCTTGTCCTCCACATAAGGCTCTTTGTTCTCCGAAGTGCATCCGTCAGTGTAATCCAAGTCATACATCCTTTGGACCTGATCATCCAACGATACCGGACGTACTCCAATGAAGTTTACACAGTGTTCATTCCGGGCTTCGGTGCGACATGGACCTCGGAGGCTTCAGACGAAAGTGGTCTTACTTGCATAGGGCTCATTGATATTTCCCAGTCTCTGTTCCAGCACCCAGTATACTTCAGGGACGTCGCATCCTATCGAAATCCCCACATCAGTTCTAGTTAAACTCTCAAAAGAAACATCCTTTTGGTGAGTCCATCTACTTTTGACTGATGAACAACGTCAGCCTGAGTCACTGGCAGCTGTTTCACTGTATAAACTGAATCAGCTGTAATGGAACGCTCCTGATCTAACGATTGCAACTCAATCGATACCTTACTGCATGATGTTGCAGAAGTTCCGTGTAGAGTACGGAACATCATCTGACAGGGCTGTCCCTGCAAACCAAATTGTAATTGCAATAGATTCATCTAGGGATGTAGTGTCAGACCCGTTATCCAGAAAGGCATACGTTGACACTGACGCTTTTGGGCCAACCAACCCGATCGGGATGAATCCTAGACACCCGTATCGTGACTACGTAACCCTGTGCCCCGTGAGCATTTCCATCTGCACACCATGCGGACTAAACCGGGCGCAAAATGATGGAAGAGGCTCGAAGAAGAGTAGATGTAGCTTTTGGTGAACTGACATACGTCTCATCTTCAGCTGATTTACACAACAGGACACGATGACGACGCGTGTTCAGACAGTCCTGGGGCATCCAAAACCCAGTGGTCTGAGAGTTAATCAGTGGCAGCGTGGAACATAGTAGGACGTAGGGGTCGGTCTCGCCGAAGTCTGGCGCTGATGAAACTATTGACAAACAGCCGCTAGAAACGCGGTACTTAGCGACATGTCCCAGTGACAAGGTCTAACATAAATTTTGCGCGTAATTTCCAGTTCTAGGCAAATGAGTGGGATTAAAACCCACATCAGTAGATGATGGCTTACGGTTGCACTCTTTCAAGGCCATAGAGCTTCTACCGCTCTCCACCTGCATCCTTGCGAGGCGGACGGATAAGCGTGAACTTCTTGTAGACGTGGGAGTGTAAACGCTGTGTTATGTATCTAACGCTGAAATATATTAGTAGTCCATTTGAAATACACTGCCCATATGTTATGACTGAGTTTTCACTCCACCAATACTGGAGTAACGCTGCAAAATTGAACATTCGTAGGATAGGTGATCGTGCATTCTCCTTATGAAGGTTGCGCCGAAGGCGTTCAAGAAATATGGGGTCGACTTTGTAGAAATGGCAGGAGAAGTTTGTTAACTCAATGACTGTCCAAAAAGCGTTCTTGGTGGGCTCGAATTTCTTCATTGAGCCGCCTACAACTAATGAAATGTGGACACTTTATCTGAACATTGAAATTTGTTGCCTTGAAACATATATCTAAACAAATAGGAGTTGTGCCAGAATGAACGTTTTCCACAAGGAGTGACGCTTTAGTTCAATTGCTGGCTAGGCCATAATTGCCTGGGGTTATTCAAGAAGCACCTTTGGACGCTTTCAAGTTTGTCTCGCCGATCACTCACCCTACTCTACCTTCAGATTGCTTTTGGTGGTCGCCCATCGCTCCTTACCTTCCAGTTCCAGTTGTTTTTGGAGCCCATTAGTGAAATTTCATTCAAATACTTCGGTTGTGTATAGCTGTCACTTGGCAACAGACCTCATGAAAATAGATCTAGCAAGGAGCCTGGACATTTTGATGCTGTCTGGCTAGTCACTCACCACCCGCCCACGGGATGGCGGCAGAAGGATTACTCATCCCTTGGTGTATCGCAGGGAACCATTTACTGCCCAAGTGAGGGAGCATTTCAAAAGCTTCCGTGAAGTCTACATAAGACCGATCCTTGAATGCGTAAATCGAGTCATGTACACTGGCTGTAAGAGGGTCATACTCCTTGTTGAACGTGTCCACTGCGCCAACACCACAATAGCTACTAATCGACGACATGTGATTCATGACTTGCGACTTGAAATTCTCTAGTGGTACCACCTTCATTTGCAAAGACTGCGCTGCGATTTAATTTATGCAAGTTTCTTCTTCAGCATGGAACTCGTTGAACAACTCTTCAACATAGCGGATGAAGGCATTTAACGTAGTCATAACAAGAAGCTTCGCAGGTTCCGTCCCCAAATCTTCCTTAGACTTCACTACTTTTCTTACGGGTTGGTGACCTGCTGTTGTGGGGATCGTTTTATATAGTTGGCGGGTTCTCTTTTACTTAAAATCTAGTTAGATGCGCAGCGCACTTTGTATTGATTACTTGCTATACTTCACAATAGGGGTGTTTCAAACCGTTTTCAATAATTTACCTTCATATTGGACAATGCCCGTTGGATATTAAAACAGACGAAATGGCTGGTATCGGGCAACCTTAATTCGCAGTCTCATATTCATGTAGTTATCGCCGAAGTCTCTGAAAACCAATGTGGAGTATCGTGCGGAGGAAAACGTTTGCCTGATGTGGCAATCTCGTTGAATGGTAGACGGGACCATTGCCACTGGTGGTGCACGGTAACCCACCTTCGGACTCATAATAATAATAATAATAATAATAATAATAATAATAATAATAATAATAATAATAATAATAATAATAATAATAATAATGGTATATTTCTCAACCCATTCGTGAGAAACACGCTCGGATAAGCGTGATCAGTACACACATTTCAACGTGAACTACATAACGTACACATAATTGTTAATTGTACAAGACACCAATTATGGAAATAGAGTAATAAAACGGACAAAATAATGAAGGAACACTCTAGTTTATGAAGAGGCAGATGGCTCACTTGCTTCCGAAACAAAAGTTCTCAAGATTTTCAATATTCGATAAAAAATGTTAAGTTGTTACATCAATTGTTGCTTCACAAGGCTAACGTAGGTCTTATGTTCAAGGTCATGCCAGAAAAAGGATTTTTCAGGATGGAGAAAATGAATAGTCGAAGAATTTCGCCATTAGTTGATATGGATGGCTTCGGAAAAATACGTAGAAATTTTTGGGAAGATGAGGGAAGATAGGTGGGTACCAATTTTTCCGGAGAACTGGACGATCTTCTGGACTGGACTCCGTTATTTCCTCAAATCGACGGAATTTCACGAATTGCCCAACCAGTACAGGATTTTGATTCTCCGAACGTTGTGGAATGTTGTCTCGCATTGGAATTTACCGTAGAATCAAGAATGAAAGGCAAAATTACGTGATAAGCAGAAGAACGTAAAATGGTCATGTGAAGTATGACGAATGATGGAGTCTGACATTTTCTGGCTAAATCCTTTATATAACATTTACAATTTTGTGCTAATTAGTAAAATATATATCTCTAACAAATAATTGTTGTCGTATAACGCGAAAAGTGACCAATTCACAGATTATCCTAGTATATGACTACAGCCGAATTCCGATATCGATTTAGTATGTCCGGCCGTTGTGTAGAATGGGAAGATGTTTAGCAACACGGAAAGATTATCAGGTTGTCTGTAGAATAGGAAGAGGCACGTATTTATATGTAATCATATGAGGCGAACAGGTTAAGTTATATATATTCTCTAAACCGTTTTAACTTGCACAGCTATTGCGTAGTGGTTAATAGCTATACAGAGCTGATAATCGTTGAGTATGGAGTAAGAGTACCGGGATGGTTTGGTTACTACTAACGGGGATGTTTAAGATGCCATATGTAGTTTTGCTATGCAGCTGCAATTTTTCGACAAAGCTGTGTACAAGATCTATCCTGCTGGAGAAATGATAAGTTTCGAAATGAGGAATTTCTCAAATGGCTAAATTGATAGCTTTGATCGGTTCGAAGTGTGTGTGGCGTTACATCCTGTGGTATAGATTCACCCTCCGTTATTATTAGATTAGATCTGATGGTTAGATGTTATTAGGTCCGTTTTGAAAGATATCGTCTTCAGGCAGGCAGAGTTTGAAGATCAACATGACGTTCTTTAATGTTAGGAAAGTTTCTAGGCTTCGTTTGAATTGATGTATATTCTTACTGGTTCTAATTGCATGTGGGAGTTTGTTCCAAATGTAAGTATATTTCACTAGGAAAAAATTTGAACGGAGTTTTCTACGGGATTTAAGAGTTGCCAAAGTGAACTCTTTGTTCCTGATGTTGTATTTTGAGCTATGTTGAAGGCGAATCGCGAGTTTTACCTTAAATTTATTGCTATAAACTAGATTATACATGAGCGCAAGGTTTAGCTTGAGACGCCGTAGCCAAAGAGGATCCAGTTTAAGCGTCTGGCATCGTTCTCTGTAGTTCAACGAAGGCGGATAACCCACTAAACCTTTCGTAAATGCACGTTGGAGACTTTCCAGAGCTAGCCTATCAGACTTGCGCAAGTGACTATATATGAACGTGCAGTACTCAAGCTGGGGTCGTACGCACAGCTTATAAAGGTGCAGTCGAGCTGCAGGAAAAAAGAATGAGTGCCTGATGTATCCAATCGTTCGCTTAGTTTTAGCTACTAGGAAAGAAATGTGTTCAGCAAAATTGAATGAGTTTGAGTAACGTATACCTAGGTCGCGGACTGAGTTGGCAGTTGGAATAGCATGACCATCCAGCTTTATAAAGTCCTCTGGTATATGACAACCGTGTGCGACAATGGCTGAGAATTTCATCGGCCAGGTTTGACACCAAGACTCTAATTACATGATGTCCTCCCGTATATTTCCTAAAGAAAAATTGAGATCGCCAGTAGGAAAGGTATAGAAAAGTTTGATGTCATCAGCGAATAGGAATAGTTTGCCATGTTTGATAACTTTACATATATCATCTATGTACATGAGAAAGAGCAACGGTCCCAGGACGCTTCCTTGAATCACTCCGCTGGTGACTGGTCTGGGCATTGAGCTGTTATCTCCTATTTTCACTGTTTGTGTGCGGTCCACAAAGTATGAAGCAAACCAGCTGAGTAATGGGTCACGTATACCGAAGGATGTCATTTTGATCAGAAGGCGCTTATGAGGCACATGATCAAAAGCTTTTTGCATATCCAGGAGTATAACAACTGCATTCCCTGAATCAGCAGATATTGTAACATGATCAAAGAATTCCAGCCGACACGTCATGCACGAACGTTTGCTGAGGAACCCATGCTGGGATAGGTTTATAAGATTTTGTGATAATAAGAATTCAACCATGCGATATTTCATTATCCTTTCCAATACTCTGGAACAAATTGAAGTATGGTTAATGGGACGATAATTGTTGATGTTCTGTCGTGAGCCACCTTTGTAACGGGGCTGAATTTTAGAATTTTCCATTGGAGTGGGAAGGAACCTAACAATGGAGAAAGTGTATAAATATTAAGCAAAAGGAAAGGGATGTCATCCCCTCCGTGTTTGAGAGCAACAGGGTGTATACCCTCTGAACCAGGAAGGTAAGTGGGTTTGATAGTAGCTAACTGAGAGCGTATTTTTACTGCATCAACAGTAACGTGGCTTAGGAACGTGTTTGTTTTTACAGGGAGAGGTGAGGGCAATACATTCTCCTCAATGTTGAAGGAAGCAGCAAAATACGAACTGAAGGCTTCGCAGATTGTTACGGGTTCATCTACGGTAGTTTTGTTCCGTAATGTAACTACTGAGATAATCGGGTTTCTTGTACAGTTTCTGCGTTCAAATAACTGCATCAACTCAATGCTCTTCTCTTTGCTGTTCAATGCACGTTTTTCTTCATTCAGGTGGAGCATTTTGGTTCTAGTTTCTATAGTGTCAAACATTTTGTGCATTTGAACAATAAGGGAGAAGTCACGTGTTTTTCGGTATCGCGATTTCAGATTTTTGAGCTTACATTCCTCTTTTGGAGTGAGAGTCCAGTTTTCACCACAAACTACAGCGTTTTGGTTTTTCCGGGGCTAAAGTGTTCATACAAATTCTGAAGTGTTCTGTAAATACTTCGGTTGCTATACTAGGGTCAGAGGTCAGAAAGAATGTGTTCCACACCAATGACCTCAACAGAGTGGCGAACGTATTCCAGTAGATTAATTTTATCTGGCAATAACTTACTATGTTCGATGCTTTTAGGTCAAACATGAGGTTGACCACGTTGTGATCACTTCCTGGGAATCGTTTTAGGACGGATACTTCAGCAGACGAAATAACCGTTGTAAAAATGAGATCTAAAATATGATCTAGTCTGGTAGGTTCTAAGACATGTTGGCGCCAACCATTTGATTAAATACATGCAAGAAACTCTGCTTGATTTGCGGGGGCTGTGAAGGAGGTCCAAGAAATACTGGGCACATTGAAATCTCAACCAATTATTTTGTACTGCGTGGGCAATGTTGATACATAATTCAGTCCATTGGTAAATGCGGGCATAAGTATGCAGGGATCAAGAAATTTCAGGGTACAGCAGAAATCTTAGTCGCAATAGAGGCAAACGAACTGGGAAGAACAGGTCGTGACCATTTTTTAAGGGTCATTCGTTCGAAGAGGTGTCACATGGCGACAATATAAGGGACAGCGTGAAATACACGAAAAAGGGTCCGTATCGCAATAAATGTCACGCTCATACACCGCATCAGCCGGTTAAATGTAAGGCTCACGTAAACTCTGGAAAACCTCCAGTCAGCGCTCGCTTGGAGTTCATTACCGTGATGGTTATCATCACTCTTGGTGGCAATTTATCCCACGCGTTTACCGCTCTACACGGGAGGATTTAAGCCGTAGCTCCTTTCCTTATTCGAGGTATAGCAAGTTGTCAGTCGCATCCCCTGTGAGTTTGGTCATCATTTTCAGCAAAGAGAGGTTCTCTTATATCTACTACACCCTACGGGATTGTGGGGGTCTGCATGTGATCATCACTGACCGAGAAAAACTTAAGGCATCAATCCATCAGTGTACTCAATCCACCTGAGTTTCAAAAGCGATCTCTTAAACCTGTGCTGAAGTTCCTTATGTGCCTACTTATGAATAAATAGTTATGAATGCCAGGCCGGGGTGCAATACTGTAGATGCGGCTGTTCTCAAACCATGTATAGGAGCAACAGAATATACTGTTTTCCCGGCAATACGACCTTCCCCACCGAGTTGCTCGCCCGAGTGGCCATGTGACCTGAGGATGTACGCCGGCTGGATGCCTTGAAGTGTACGGTTGTTTCAGTCCTCAGATGCTTCACTTTGTTAATGCATGCTACTATGAGTTACAATGCATTGCATGTGCTTGCTTGCTTCTTTAGCTCCAGTTTGAAGCAAGCGTTTGCACTTTGCAACAATGAGTTGCAGCATTATACTGACACGTTTCATCCGGTTGTTGTTGCACGAATTTTTCAGTTGGACGTTCTACCCTCTTCACCACACTCGCATGCATGTAGGAAACGCAGTTTGTCTTAGCGCTGCAACATTAGCATGAATCGGGAGGGGATAGGAGCGTGAGAGTGACCCGCGCCGTACCTCGCGACTAGCCGTCGAAATAGTAGAGTTGAACCAACCAGCTTACACGTAACGACTTCCACCACGCCAACGTTTCTCAGTCGACGCTAACCCAGAAAGGCTCACTTGAAGACTTTGGTCTTAGCACCTACAGTCTGAGCTTTGCCGACCCAAAAGCCTTCCTAAAAACAAGGTAATATATTTCGACCCGCCCACAATTATGTAACGACTTTGTAAGTTTGTCCAAAATGGGTAAAATTTTTGGCAGGCAGGATTGCCGTCTCACGAAACTATGTTGATGAACCGCCAGGACCCCATATTTGTCAAAATGATTCGTCACATGTTCATGATCATTCCTTGGACAATCTCAACACTGCCGAGGTGTGGCTAACTGTACAAGGGCTGGACCAGTTCCTTCTTCGGCGACATTTGTGAGTTGACGTTAGCGGTTTCAAATTTCATTCTGCGGATACCTCACCCTCTTCCCGCAACAAGGAAAACAGTCGGGCGAGGAGGTGTGACAAGACTTCAGTCTGCTGCCTTGAAATCACCCGAAGAATGTCCTCCGACCCCTGCGCCCTGTTTGTGCACAACTTAAACAGTTTATCACCTATCTCGTCCACTGTGATCAACATCTCCCTGCACCCCAGGCAGATCAGCGACAGTTTCGTTTCGGAGTTACGTACCATTGTTTGGAGTGTGCATTTTTTCGATAAACCTGAGTGGATTTCTCGCCTTTTGCTCGCTCGTCGCTGCATTTAACCCCACTTTTTCCTTAGTACATCCACATGCCACCAGTTTTGGTGCCCGGGAATGAATTTAATCGTGATAAGTTGTCAAGCCCCGTTTAGTCTGCTTCGCAAGAATATTCTCGAACGTCAGATCCTCTCCTTCTGGGCTCTATCGGATGCATTTTAAACCAACTTACACACAGGGTATGGTTTGTTCTCTCCCATTAGACTCAATCAACTGCGCACAGCGCAACTATGGTTTTGGACGCTAATCTTCTCCTCCACCATGGCAGAGTGCCGCGCCATCTGACGTTGCGGATGGGAGCTAACTCATCTACTAGATTTCCGGTTTTCACTTCGTAGAGGCAAAACAAAACCGATTCCAGTTCATTTTAATCGAGGACCTGATGAAGACCCAGCTAAGTTGGCGTTCTGACGCTTGGTCGATGTGGCATGACGACTGACCACACAACAGTGTTTATCAAAAAAGGTGTTCGTGCAGTGACTTGGGAGAGAGAATGGAGGGAGAAATGGCAAAAACTTCAATTACTGTTAAGGGAGAGTGACAACCGAACAAAAAAGGAAAGAAATCACTCAAACATGGTTAGCTTGTGCTTGAATAGGCCTCCGCAATCGTTGAGGACAATTTATCCCGTGGACTGATTATCCGCTTGGCAAACAATTGAATTAAACGACCAGTCTTCAGTGTGCTGCCAGGGCGTTGGCAGAGAACAGGGGAGAGAATCTGGGTCCCGCGAAAATAAAGCATCAAAATTCCTTGTAAGGAAGTGAAAATCGTTGTTCGAACCAAGAAAATAAGTTTCGATTAACGGAACTTCGAAAATTGGTAGCGGTTTAACAGAAAAAACGTCCTCACGGAGGGCAACCAAAATCACTTGAATATGTAACCAGGAAATCTGCGTGCAACTGAACACGTTAAATCTCCAGATTGGAAAGTAATCTAGCAGAACAGCGCACTGCCGCGTTTGGCACAAATATTCTGGAAGATTTATCATCAACAAGGTCAAAAGCAAGTCACCTTGGAGCTGACGGTACCTCACACAACACATGCATTTTGTTACGATCGGACGGTCTCTGGGCAATGCGTAGATACATAACGACCATCAAAATCAGAACAAGATTTGGATCAGAGATTCCGCGGTCCTATTTTGTAGGCAACAAAACGTGCGAAAACAGTCAGCGGCATATCTCAACTGTAACAATGAGTAACAACAGATCGTCTGCCCAAAGTTGAGTAAGCCCTACAAAATGGATACGGAAAGCTCCCTCAAAGGCTCCCCCAATAATGCAAGCAGAACAACAAGTGATTTTCCCCGGTGAAGCACGCCAAATGAAAGTAGATGAGTTACACGGTGACCTCCCAACCAGCAAAACAATATGTGCAGGTAGGCGAATGCGCATGAGTTGCGAAGCTGGGGTAATTGTATACATAGGGGCTGAGTGCAAAATATGGGCGTCAGGAGCGTCTAGGTGAAACCCTTCGACAGGTCTCACGAACACGTCAATCGCTGGAGCTCCAGCCTGTTGGTGGGTGACCAACTCCTCGAAGGCTTCTAGGGGTGAGTCGCTGATCTAGTACGAGTCAAGAAACCTTCAGACTGTACTATTAGGCTGCCAGCCTTCAAGATAATTTGTCTTTAAAGAAGAATGCTCCGTGGTGACCTGGTAGAAGATTTCAAGTTTATAATGGACTTTACGAAAGCACCAATCAGTACTTTCTTCATATGAATGAGGATGCTCCATCTGAGGAGCACCATATGATGATCCGCAAGCCCTAATCAAACGAGGGTGTCTGCGCTCTATTCTTCTCCCGCAGGGTGATGAACGCGTGGAGCGAGCTATCCGCGTGCACTCTCGAAGCCCCAATCGTCGAAGTGTTCGTGTACAGGCTATGTCTGACCTGAAGCCAAGTGTTTCTAGGTCTGAGTTGAACCTGGTGTGTGCACGTAAGTCTGGCTGTAAGCCGTGTGGATGTAAGTGTGTTGTATATGGCTCCTTCCGGAAGTAGACGGTTTGATGTATGTTGACACGCGTATACAGCTTTAGTAAGTATTTTGAAATACGGTGAATAACTTTTTGTATCAGATGTGAAGCTGTTAGGAGGGATGTTTGGAGTCCGGGCACAACGCACTGACAATGGCTAATGTCTACTACAGCTGTGCACATCTCACGGTTTGTGTATTTCGAGCACTGCATTCAAATACAGGAAGAAGCATTGTGTTACTTGGATACCTCCGTGTGCTTCTCAGCCGCGGACACATTTGGATCATATAGCAGTTAGTTACAGATGGTGCCTCCCTGCTAATGACTGTCATGCCCTTTGGAGCCACCACCTGGTGTCGGACCATGCCGTTGTGCATGCCAGTTTTTTTTATTTGCCCATAGGACTTACGCTCGTGAATGCTGGGTGTTTAACTGACACTCGAGCGATGAGGATGTAAAGAACGCTTACCAAAAGACGTTAGTGAAGAATTTGCCCTGTTTGTGTCGGACGAAGCATCCTATTGAACACTGGGAACAAATCGTCTCAGCTATGAAATCCTGCTGCGAACAAGCATGTTCCGAAGGAGCTGTTCAGTCTCAACAGAACTGGATTACCGTCACGTCGATAAATCTTATGATCAAGCGTCGGTCTATCCCACCGGGTTCTGAATATGATGAGGACCGTCGAGAACTTGAACGCAAGCTGACTGAAAGCTTGCGCACAGACCGTGGACACTACTCGGTCCAACAATCGAAAGAGATCGAGGAAGACTTTTTATCTGGGAATAGCAGAAGGCGTTTTTCCCTGATTCGTGGTTTCACTGAACGTCAAGTCGGTGTAAATGAGACCACCTGTAAAGAAGATGGTTCAATTATCATCAGCAAGTAGCGCCAAATTGACAGGTGGGCTAAAAATTTTGAACAGCAGTTCGGTTGGCCTCAAACAGATCATGTGGAAGACGAGACTCGATTGGTCAGCTATTGCATCCCAGACGGCCCTCCGTCGGAATTAGAAGTGGCCATGAATCTTAAGTTATCAGAGCGTAATTAGGCTTCTGGACCAGACCTCTCTCCTTCTCTTTGCATAGATGGTGGAGTGAGGTTGCCATCAGAACTGACAAAAATCCTCCAGACGATCTGGGAAACTGAAGAGGCACCTCGTAATTGGTGCCTATCTATAGTCATTCCCGTTTTCATAAAAGGGGCTCGAAGTCTATGTGACATCCACAGAAGCATCAGTTTGGTGTCCGTTGCGTCCAAGTTAATCAATGGCCCCAATGTACGTCAGATAACAAGGCCCGAAGAATGTCCAGTACGCGAAAAACAAGAAGGATTTAGATCCGATCGCGGTTGCGTTGATCACATTTTCACCTCACTACGGATTTCGAAGTATCGCATTCACAAAGGCAGCCGCCAGCCGTGATCATTTCGAAACAGAGGCCGGTCTGTGATTCAGTTGAACGTAAAGCTCTCTGGAGTTGATTGCATTCCACGTGCGCATCAGAGAATAAGCGAATCAATTGAAATAACTGCATACTCAGTCTGCAAGCTGTGTGAGAGTTTATGGACAAATGTCTCGTGTGTTCATCACTTGTAGTGGCGTTCGCCAGGGGTGTACAATTCCCCCTTCGTGGTCATTTTTGTCATGGACGACATTCTGAAGGGAACGCTTCGTGAATCCAGTGAGCTTGGTGTTTTTTGTATCCTGCCCGCGACGCCATTGTTGTATCTGTATCTGATCCCCATCCACTACATGCCTTATGGACAATAACAACGCTAGTGAGAACAAGTCACTCAGTAGAAGCGCACTGTATATTGTCGCATTTACAAGCAATCGGATCATTTTAAAGTGCATGGATGAGTGAGCCATTGGTCGCTGAAGCCACGCCCAATCAGAACACTCTTGGCGCCTTGGCACGAGTGTGGGACACACAGGCGGCCTTGACGCATATACAACACCACCTCCGCCTTAGCTTGAATGGCGGTCAGACCTGTAGCGTGTGTTCTGCGTAGGACAAAATGTAAATTGCCGACTCACAGGAGTGTCCATTGATGCAGTAATGTAAATTAGGTCATCACTTCCTGCCTCCTATACTAAATGATCCAAAGGACATTGAAAGAACACATCTCCTTTGACCGTTTGAACTGTATACTGCATAAGCGCATGAGCCTCAGCAGCAGCAGTGGTAGTAGTTGTAGTAGAAGTAGTTGTAGTAGTGGGTGTAGTGGCAGTAGTTGTAGTAGTAGTTGTAGTAGTGGGTGTAGTGGCAGTAGTTGTAGTAGTAGTTGTAGTAGTGGGTGTAGTAGTTGTAGTAGTAGTTGTAGTAGTGGGTGTAGTAGTAGTAGTTGTTGTAGTAGTGGGTGTAGTAGTTGTTGTAGTAGTAGTGGGTGCAGTAGTTGTAGTAGTGGGTATAGTAGTAGTAGTAATAGTAGTAGTAGTAGTAATAGTAGTAGTAGTAGTAGTAGTCGTAGTAGTAGTAGTAATAGTAGTAGTTGTCGTAGTACAACGTATCCAATCAGTTTCGGTTGGCGGTATGACGGCATCATGTCAATTTGATTCCGGAAGTTGCAGATTGGTCCGTTTGAAATGAACGAAGCAGCCCCGAACGGCCGTCCACAAATGAATGAATTGCCAGTAACTTTCGCAAGCTAGTAGAACGGTACGGATCGGAATAGAAGTACTGCAGATCGAACACAGCTTCAGGCCAAGGAAAGTTATCCTGCGCGGGGAAACCCCACAAATGTGTTTACCAGAAGGCATGTAGTCGGGCAGAAATTGCAGCCAAACAAATTGGAGACTTGCGCAAACAGTTGGAACAGGCTACGATCCGTTCTTGATTCGAATGAACAGCAGATCCTCAGTTTACAAAGTCTACTGAAAAAAAGCGAAACAAACAAAGAAAATTTGATGAATAAATTGCAAAAGTCGGAAACCAGTGGAACAAAAATGTCCAGCGAATTGACACAGTTGAGAAGAGAGCACAACCAGAGCTGTTCGAGCATCACACAGTAGGCATATGAAAACAACGAATTGTCCATAAATGCAACGAAATATAAACGTGTTCACCAGAAAGCATGCAGTCGGGCAGAAATTGCAGCCAAACAAATTGGAGACTTCCGCAAACATTTGGAAAAAGTCACTCAAGAGAAGCGCATTGTACATTGTCGCATTTACAAGCAATCGGGTAACTTTGAAGTGCATGGATGAGTGAGCCGTTGGTCGCTGAAGCAACGACCAATCAGAACACTCTTGGCGCCTTGGCACGAGTGTGGGACACACAGGCGGCCTTGACGCATATACAACAGTGTTGAGCTTAATCCTGGCGCTAGATTGACCGATCTGGAGTGCGCGGTCAACATGGTCCTACTCAGCCCCTCTGCTGAAGACATGCGGACCATGCAGATCAGGGCGAGTGACCAGGCTAGTTTGCATGGACTGCGCTTCGCACCTTCAAAGTGCTGCTTCAAGACTGGGACACTTCCACCCATACTTTTTTATTGCAGGTAATCCGCTTGAGACTGTGGACAGTTTCACATACTTGAGTAGCACTGTCACGTCAGTTTGTAATATTGCTGATGAGATATCATCGAGGGTATCACGAGTTGCCTTTGCCAAGCTGCGTCATCTGTGGCGCTGAAAAGACGTTCTGTTGTCGCTGAAAGGAAGGGTATATAACGCCTGCGTGCGTTCCGTTTTGCTGTATGGTTCGGAAACGTGACCAGTTCACAAGGAAGATATCAGCACGCTAGCTGCGTTTGACCATCGTTGTCTTCGCCAATTGGCCCACATAAAATGGACTGATCGCGCGAGCAATGTGGCAGTTCGTCGGCGCGGATTCCGGAACGCTTGGGATACGCGGTCAATTGGTCAAATAATTCAACTTCGCGGAACATATATCGTTCCTAGTCGCTAAAACCAGATGGACGATAGGTTACATTAAACACTCATTCCTCCTACCTGCTGCACGATTACACCTTTATAAACTGCGTGTACGACCCCAGTTTGAGTACTGCACTTTCATATGTGGCCACCCACGCAAGTCTGGTAGGCTAACTCTGAAAAACCTGCAACGTACATTCACGAAAAGCTTATTGGGTCATCCATCTTCTCTGAGCCACAGAGAATTCCGCAACAAGCCTGCAATTGACCCTCATTGGTTACGGCGACTCGAGCTTAACCTTTCACTCATGTATAATCTGGTCTATGGCAATGAATTTGCCGTTAGCTTCGCCACTTGCTTACAACACAGATCGAAGTATAACCTCAGAAACAAGGACTTCACCTTGGCAGCTTGAAACAAGGACTTCACCTTGGCAGCTCTTAAATCCCGGAAAAGCAGCGTTCAAATTTTTTCCTAGTAAAATATCCCTACATTCGAAACAAACTCCCGTGCGCAATTAGATACAGTTAGAATATACACCAATTCAACCGGAACTTGGAAACTTTCCTAACATTGACGAACGTTATGTCAATTTCCAAGCTCTACTTGTCTGAGGACGTTATCTTTGAAAACGGACCTAATAACATCTGACGAAAAACTTCCTGTTTTGCGTGATGTTAAGCCACACACCCCTCGAACCGATCAAAACTACCGTTTTCAGGATAGATGTTTTACTTTTAGACTTGCCAGCCAACAGGGAAACATGTCGATATTCAACACATTTATGTGAAACAGTTTGTCCCCTTTTTGAACTTGAATAAAAATGCATGAAATGAATTGCGTCTCCTCATTGTTTTATTCAAACACATATATGTGTCAATATACATGCCCGTTAGTAACAACTCCAACATCCTGGTACACTGTTACCCCGCACTCATTGATAGTTTGTTTGTCTGTGTTGTAAACCATCATGCAAAGGCTGTGCATACTAAAAGTTTTCGGGTAAAGGCCCATTCTGTTCTTCTCATGATTGCATAATGAACTTGAGTAGCAACTCCTCTTCCTTCTTCCCTGATAGACCACCAGGCAACCTCTCGGTATTGTCA
>QNGE01005976.1:4951-36643 GCA_008508345.1 Paragonimus westermani | reverse complement strand
ATTCAGATGGGTCCAGCAATACATTTTTACTTCTCCTGTCATTAAAATGCAAGAAGTGAGATGTTCATCGGACGAATATTTCACATTTCGAGCGCATGCATACCTTCGGGTTGAACTAAAAAAAGCCTTTTCTCATTCATGATTCATGTCTTAACTGCAAAATTAAAACATCGTCTGAAAGTAGCCACCTCACAAACCGGCGGATCTGTTTCAAACTGAGCGATACAGCAACTAGTGCAAGCACTTATATCACCTAGCGACAGAGGAAAGCTTATCGAGTCAAGTTCCACATAAACGACCGTTCTCATATGAAGAGGAGGATTAATCAACCTCTAAGCACTTTCATCAATGAGCACGTCCCAAAGCGGCTGTAAGCTATTCTGACAGCTAACTGATTTACAACACCAAATCCAAGCCGCTCGACTGCCATGAGCTTGTGAGGGATTGGCTACACGTCGGACGATGCAAACAATTTCGGTATTCTATTCTGCAACACAACGAACGACATATTATAAGCCGTTGGGGGGTTATCAATCCGAAGCATCAGTCTGTCAGATTGTTTCTAAACAGTTCACATAGATGCTCATCACTCTGGTTGGTCACCATGAAGCGACAGACGAGAAAGTAATGGCAGGCGCTCATCTGTGCACATCAGATTGGTACATACGTACCTGACTTGCGCTGTGTCTAGATCAAAGTGTGACCCAGGTACACAAGGTTTACAAAAGATCATCCTGGCAACATGACACAAGTTACGTCTTTTGTAAGTGTTATCAATGAAAGAGAAAACGTGTGCAAAGAAGAACCATGAAATCAACCGTATGGACAGATGCATGCACTCACATCTAACGTTCACTTGAAGTTGATCCAGACAGTAGTTCCCCAAATGACGAAAATACAAAGAATAGGTTGTAGAAAATAAGCAGAACAATGAATAAACACGAGAAAGAAAAACAAGCAATATCACGTATGTAGCCCGGCTACTGGTTACGACACACAACCGTATTCAAGGCCACTTCAAACTAGCAGTATGGACAGTCGCAAACTCCCCAACAGAGAAGATGGCACCTGTCAACTTCGCTTAGCGAGGCGGTTGAGGTTTTAACAACCGGCCATGAGATCATCACCTGATCGCCTTGAGGTTTCTTCCAACCATCAGCAACCACAACGAACGATACGCGAAGGAGGCACGTGGAATAGACGGCCAAACTGATATAAATTGTTTTCAATACCTCGGTACACAGCTGTTAACTCGCACATTCCCCAAACGCGTGCCAACGGACTGTCACGTTGCTCGCATGATCAGCTCATTTGTTACAGACTTAATGGCGGATACAATGATCATCGAAGAGTGAAAAGTTACATAATTCTGCACGAACGAGCGAGCCCCCCCCACCCATCAGGCAAAACCAAGCACAGACGCGCAGTAGAAACTTTAGCACATGCTTTCAAAATCAAAACCAACAACTCATCTGTAATGTTGGACTGATTAGACAACACTATCCAGGTAGGTCAAGCAACCAAGTCTCCAGCGTTCGGCCTGTAACAGGCAAGCTTGGTTCACAGAAACTCAACGTTGTGACATTACACGTAGAACGTGCAAATTTCACACTACAAAGACGAGCCGCATCATCTAATCCATTACCAATGTACTCTGGGGAAGATACAAGTATTGTCCGAATGTTCCATATCAGTCAAATAATCATCTGGAGTTAGCACGTTTGTCATCCCATTTGGTTTTTACGTGTTAAATATAAATAAATAAATTAAATAAATACATATTGAAAGAAGCTGCGCTATGAGATTCTCGTAGTCCTTCGGAGCCCCTTCAGAACACTAATCACCGCAGAGTTGAGGAGGAAGGGGGAAATGGGACATCCCTGTCGAATGCCACCTGAAGCAAGGAACGCCAGAGACAACTGTCCATAAGAGAGCAACTTATGCTTAGGGCGATTATACGACTTCGAGAAATTATTATATCCCGCCGAAACTTCACTGCGATGAAGAGAGCCTCAAGGAGAATGTCAGGCAATCGAGTCAAAAACGGCTTAAGGCTCAACAACAACAAGGCCTTTGATCAGGAAAAGGGGTGTTGATACCCTTGTGTCTGCCGCAAGATGAAGCTATAATGGATACACCGGCGACTAGGCCAGAAACTTGTCTGTTCCTTCCTGATATCGCTCTCTTTATGTTTCAAAAGCCGCTTTGATAGAAGACCCATGAGCATCTTCGATGTGAAAGAAGCGAGGCCAATATATCAGGATTTGTCACTTGAATCTTTGGCACCTCTTTGGATGCAATGATGAATTTCGATGAACAGCCAGATGAGTATGGTCAGATTAGGGCTCCTTACCATACTTTTGAGAAGTATTGGATAAGCAAGAGCCTGGCGCGGAGCCTCATTACGTCTTGATAAATTACGCCTTAAAATCATTTTAACGTATTGCGGAGGGACTTCATGGCTAGCCGTTAAGTCAGCACTGTACACAGTTGAATGATCTTACTCAGATCAGTTGAACACTTCCACAAAATGAATAGACTATCTCTCAAGGCACCAATTGACTATCCACCCTGCCCCCCTAAATGCTTGATATAAAAAACCTGTTTCATGTTATTGTAAATTTGATACTGACGAGTCAATACGAAATGCTTGCATCTGCCAGTTTTCGTGTTCTAACGGTCTTGTTCAAGCTGGAAAGTGATGAACCGCCCTTTTCACATATAGCTTCACTAACACCTTATCGATGGCCAGTGCAACCAAGAACCAGGGAAGAGTGTCCGGCTGTTCCTATTTCACCTCTTTGGCCTGTTCGGCTAAGTAAGCCCGGTAGACTTTACGCAAACTCCTCGTAGGTTCAAAAGAAATTCAAGCGCGAAGAGTACGGGCTTCGGCTGGACTCGAGCCAGCGATGGAAACAGCAGGCCTGGAAGCGGCAGGCGCCACAACAGGAGCTTAGAAAGAAGTTAGTTTACCTGAGAGAAAATAGACTCCATCCCTAGTTTGCTGCACGGTCGTCTGCAAGTGAACAACTGTCATCCTATTAAGTTTCCATCAGAAACCCTCTGCGTTTTATTGCAACCGGTTCAGTAAACAAATAGAAAGTGTCGGGTACTCGCTTACACTTCACGAAACCTGTTCCAAGGCCATCAACATCACGAACGTATTAACCGAATAAATTCAATATACATTCGCACACCTGGTGGGCATCATCAAACGCAGGTGTTTACAAACTTAACTTTCTAGACGACACTGGGTCAAAAGTACGGCTGAATTATCCGAGGGCGACACCCCATCCACTCATGTAAATACGTAATACCTACCGCTTCCTCCTCCTTCTCCTCATCATCATAGACAACAATACATCAGTGATTCATACTAATGCTTAACTGCCATACAACCATGGCCAAGTGTATTCAATTACTGTCAGCATAACGGCACGGGCTCCTCATCAGGGTCAAAAACCATAATGTCAAGTGCAACGCCTAAAGTTGCTTTCTGGTGCTCACCATTCAATCAGTTTATTTATCAATATATACACTTTCCACCACATATGCGGTTTACCATCTACTTTTCCCGTTTTTTGTCAGACTTTGTACTTCTTGTTAAATCCCAAAACACCTAGCAAATTGTGGTGATACTCCCACAAGTAATTCGTCAATTTCACTGTATTTCATCAGTCTGTAATGTTCGAGGCTTGCATCAAAGATACTATTCGGTAATCCACCCGTATTACTCAGGACTCTCTAAGTACATTCCTACAGCTTTCACCAGATCCCAGTGCATTTACTGACAAACGCGAATAATCCTAAACCGTGGTTTGCTCAGTTAAAAGCCACATCTGCCCAACGACAAATCAGTTCAGAGCTGACCCGTTTTCATCATGTAGTTGCGGCACTGCCACCTCACGTCATTGACGAGGTGGCCGATATTCTGGAGTTACCGGACTTCACGAAGCCCTGCGAGCAACTCAAAGCAGCCTTATTTAAGCGCGCTGGCTTGTCCAGTCGCCAGCGTATTTCTCAGCTTCTAAGTGCGACCGAACTCGGTGACGGTAAACCATCGCAACTCCTTCGCCGCATGCAGCGTTTAGCAGGTACGACCCACATATAAGAGGCTCCAACTAGGGAGATGTGGCTACAGCGTTTGCCTAAAGATATGCAAAACATTCTTAGCGCAAACCCATCAGCAACCTTGGCTGATGTTGTCAACCGGATCGGGAAAACATACGGCACCGCTGTTTCCCAGCTCGCTTCGAACAGTCAGGGCGAAATTGCCACTTTAAATGCTCAAGTCGCAACCTCACTAAATAAATTCAGGCTTCAACGACGCAGCGTTTGAGGTCATGTTCGACTACCCCCATTCAGGGTCGCGTGATTCTCGTCAGTCGCCACCGAACGCTAATCTGGACCACTGCTGGTACCACCAGCAAGGAAGCCCGACGATGCCGACAGCTTTGTATTTTTGGTCGTCAGCAAACAGGGCAGCCGAATCCACATGGTTAACGACGTAACTTGCTCGCCTGGTCGTCTGTTCTTTCTAAAAGATCACGAGTCGGGGATTCGCTATCTTATCGACACAGGTGCCGAGGTCAACATGACCCTACCTGAGGCCCACGACTTAAACAGATCATCCATTTCCAATTTTTGCGCGACCAACGGAGGCACTATAAAAGTGTTTGGTCAGCTCCCCCACACACTCAATTTAGGTCTCCGTAGGTCTTTCCGCTGGATCTCCACAGTCGCCGACGTCCAAATGGCGATTATCGGCATCGAACTCCTCCAGCACTTCGAACTTTTGGTAGATTCCAGACGACACCGTCTGGTCGACCAAACAACAAAATTTGCGGTTACCGGGAATTTGACCGATAAGGTAGCAATCAGTCCCGTATATCAAAGCCCTACGAAACCAAACTCCGTTAGTTTTCTGATGAATAGGTATCCAATTGTTTTTCGATAGTCTTCATCTTTGCCTGCCGTCAGAGGTCCCACGAGGCACCACATAGTCACGACAGACCCGCCGGTGTTCGCCAAAGCTCGCAGGTTGATACCAGACAAGCTTAAGATAGCCTGCACTTAGTTTGAACACATGCTCGAGCTCGGATTCAGTCGCCCGTCCAGTAACCATTGGGCCTCTCCACTCCACATGGTCCGCAAAGTGTCGGGCTATTGGCGCCTTGTGGAGATTGTCGTTCGCTCAGCAGCATCACAATACCCGACAGGTACCCGATTCCACACATACAGGACATCACGGCCAGCCTTCATGGTACCCGTGTTTTCTCGAAAATCGATCTGGTGCGCGCACACCACCAGATCCCTGTTGCGGACGAGGATGTCGCCAAGACAGCCATCATCACGCCATTCGGTTTATTAGAATTTCTACTTATGCCGTTTGGTTTGCGAAACGCCGCACAAACGTTTCAACGTTTTACCGACGACATCACACGGGGTCTGGATTTCGTCTACCCTTACATCGACGACCTATTAGTTGCAAGCGCTTCTGAGGAAGAACACCAGATTCATCTACGACAGCTCTTCGACAGATTAGCGACTTTTGGCATAACGATTAATGCGTAAAAGTGCGTTTTTGGCCAACCAGCAATAGAGTTTCTAGCACATCACGTTGATCAGCACAGTATTCGACCGCTGACCGATAAGATACGATTAATCCGCGATTTTCCCCGTCCTACCACCCTCGCTGCTATTCGTCGATTTAACGGGATGGTCAACTACTATAGGCGGTTTATTCCACATTGCGCTCAGCTTATGCAGCCTTTAACCGATTTACTCCGCAGCCGTTTCAACGAGGTCGTAGAGTTATAAGCCACAGCCATCGAATCGTTCGATAGAATTAAGGATGCATCAGCTACCACCGTTATGTTGCACCACTTCAACTCAGCCGCGTAAATAAGTGTAGCTGTTGACGCGTCGGCGCCGTACTTCAACAGTTCGTGGATGGACTCTGAAAACCGCTAGCTTTCTTTTCCAGACATTCACTTCCGGCTAAAACAAGGTATAGCACGTTCGATCGTGAATTGTTAGCAATTTACTCGCCTGTTCGTTACATATCCTCGAGGGAGACCAGTCTGTGATTTCCACTGACCCCAATCATTGGTGTTTTCCCTCCGCGGAAGGTCTGAAAAACACTCGCCCCGCGAATTTCGACATTTGGACCTCGTATCCCAACTTAAGTCAAATGTACGCCAAGTTTCTGACAGCGATAACGTTGTGGCTAACGCTTTATCCCGAGTGTTGACTCAATCGACTTAAGCGTTATGGCCAACGCACAACGTTCGGAAAATGATTTCCACGCCTCCTACCAACAATCAGCTCTACGGCTGACTGATCAACCTTTGCCAGAGTCTGCAGGCACTATCCTCTGCGAAAGCTCTACTGGACATTCACGTCCAGCAGTTCCTATTCTTTTCCGACGACGCGTGCTCGACACGTTACACAACATCGCCCATCCTGGCATCCGCGCCACGGCCAAACTCATTTCCGATAGGTACGTCCGGCCTGGTATACGAAAGGATCTTCGCACGCGGGCACGATCTTGCCTAGCTTGTCAACAAGCTGAGGTTCACCGCCACGTGTCAGCCGCGATTGGCTGATTCCCTTCAATTATATCTCGACCTGCACATCTCCACATCGACATTCTAGGTCCTTCGCCACCTTCCAATGGCATGATCTATCTCATGACCATGGTAGATCGTTTCACTCGGTGGCCAGAGGTCGTCCGTTCTGAGACTGTAGCACGCGCATTTGTTGAGCGTTGGGTAGCATCTCATGGTTACCCTGCCACGGTTACGACCGACCGTGGCCCTCAATTCGAGAGCGGTTCCTTCGCGGAAACACTGAAAGTACTTGGATGTCAACGCACGCGGACTACGGTGTACTACCCGGCTGCAAACGGTATGGTCGAACGCTTCCACCCACAACTAAACGCAGCCCTCGCCGCGGTCGATGCAATCCGTTGGACAGAAGCCCTGCCAATGGTTTTACTCGACATCCGCGCCGCCCTTAAGGCCGACCTTCACGTTACCAGCGACCCGCTCCTGTACGGCCAACCACTGCGTCTTCCTGGCGATTACTTCTGATCCGCCACCGACGCCCTTCGATATGATGCTTCTTACGCCAAACAGCTTGCTTCTCACACGCGCCGCCTCCGCGTCACGGACACACGAGAATAAAGTCACAATGTGTTTGTTCTCAAAGACCTCCATGATTGCACATATGTGTCTGTTCGTGTGGATGGTTCACGACGCTCGCTCGAGCGACCTTACAAAGGTCCTTTCAGAGTACTTCAACGAAAGGATCGTTTCCATGTGCTCGAGCGTCAAGGTATTCGGGACACGGTTATCATCGGTCGTATGAAGCCTGCCTACTTCGAAAGGACAGAGGAGACCTTCAATGCTCCTCCGCACCCCCTATCCACGCCGACAACTGTCTCGGAACAGTCTCGCGCAAGCGCATCGTCCTTTGCAGACATCACGACTTCACCGACGCTCGGGTCGTAGGGTGCACTGGCCAAAACGCTCCATTGAGGATTAGCGTTTGTCAAATCTCGTTTTTTCCCGGTCACAACAAAAAAATCGCAATGTTTTCAAAAATACGAAAGATCGTTTTCAAAACAAAAAACGATTGCGTTTGCCCAGGCCTTTCTTTCTCTCCAATGTTCGTATTCGCCGTGTAATTTAGCTGAGTATGTCATTTATTTCTGTACTGATACTCAGCCAGTTTCGTTCTATTTTCTGTCGCATGTCTCATCTTACGCTGGCATGACGTATGTGAGATCATCGATTGCGATCAGCTACGACCTCGTATTGGATGTCGTGTTTGAACGTTCCGCGGATACCTCCCCTCGAACATTCAGGTTTTACGGTTGTTTCGGCACCTTCAAGCGAGGATACTCGAGTGGGAGCTCGCTAGGAACTGTGGGTATTAGTGCTCCTCCACCTGCGGCGTTTGGGGATTGTCGTACTAATCGCAGGCTGATTGGATATCAGCTGGTACGCCTTGAACCAGATCAGGCCAAAGATGGTTGGCCCCAGTTATCCTCATCAGGATCGAAGGGCTGTTGTCACAGTACCCTTCTAGGGGGAGCTGTTTAACGGCCTGGAGATTTCACTGGCCTGCCTGCGGTATGATGTGTAAAATAGTTCCAAAACTCATAGTTGCATATTGTACCTAGGCTATTAAGAAAACTCGCATGATGTACGCTGTCCGATTTTTTGTCTACATGTCATGTGACTGTGGCGCGAACCTGCAGAAGACACACGTGTCACATTCTTCCGGTTAACTCGCGCGTCGACGGCCGATCTCTAGCCACTTTAGCTAATTCGCGTGTCGGTGCCGTTTATAGCGCCATCAGAGACCACTTGTACATTTCGTCGAATAAAGATTTGGTCTCTCTCCTCAACGGCCTTTTGCTTTTCGCGTCTGACAATTGCGTACCTGGAGGAAAACGCGACTTAGTGCGACGAGCATCAAAACAGCTAAGGAAACTAATTCACATGCTATCCTGCAACGCCGGTAACCGGGCTCTGTAGTCTAGTGAGTAAGTGCGTGGACTACAATCTACCACTCTTTCACGGGTCGTGGGTTCGATTCTCAGGCGTGAGTGATGCTGACAAAACCCAACCAGGCCGAAACAGCTGTCTACCACATCGCCGGGGATCGCTGGGACAAACTGCTTGTTTCGATTGTTTGCCAAAATTATCAGGAGCAACTAGTTCCTTCAACTTTACTGACGTCTTCGAAGTTTCCTGAGAGAAAATTGAGCCGTAAATCAGGGGGCTTTTTTTGTGTCGGGACTTAAATCCGGAAGATAGTGAAAGTTGACGTGTGTGAAATTCAATTTACTGGACCGAAGTCTCTGAACACAGGGGCATGTGTTCTGAAGCAAGCCATAACGCAAGCAAAATCACTTATTGGGAGATCAGTAATTCGGTTGGGTCACAGTGATAAAGGTGGCCTGAATACCTGCATGAAGACAAACATTGGACGGAACAAACGGATAAGCCAGGACAATCCTACTCACACAGTCAAGCGGCTTTTTCATGTAAAAAAAAACTGGTTGTGTCAGTATGTAGTGGACCTAAACACTATCGAAATACTCGAGGATGAACGCGGAGCCAAAGTGTGACAAAAACAAAAGGGAATGACTCACAGTAGTTCGTGAAGGTGCGTTAGTTTAGAAATTCCACTACACAGAATGAAATATCCGACGGATACGATTCGTATTGCTGCTCTTAAGAGATTTCTGCTGAAAACAGACGATTGGTTCCGGTGGTATTTAACCCTCCCGAAACCTGTACTAGAGCGACACGGGACGCAGAGAAAACGCATGGCTCACGACCTCGGAGGTAGATTTTGAATTACTGATTATCCAGTCAACCGATTAACTTGGTTTAAACATGGATTGTACAAGTGAGTTGAACAAGTGCGAAAAGAGTGGACAATAGGAAGTATAAGGTAGAAAATGCTGTACAAAACGCTACAAGTGTGATCTAGCGAGTAGCATTTACTGTTACGGAAAACTGGGAAATTGTGATCGGACTAAGGCTATGATTAGTTGTCGGGATTCCTCGTTATCAACGAGTATCGAGTCATGTACGTCTCAGTAAGGTGCCTCAAGAAAACCCAAATATGTTATCACGCAGGTCAGACTTCTGAGTCGGAGATTCGACGTGGGGTTCAAGTCCATCCCTTTTCGGCATAGACGATGAAGAATTACTAAAATTGTCAGAGTTCTGTCTAAATTTACATTATCACATTCTCCTCCTATGTTGAATCCCAATTTTTATGCCTTCTGTGTACAATCGAAGGATAATTGTTTTCTAGAGAGAAAACAACCGGTAACTGTCAGTGCTTTCAAAGTACGCACTTTGCGACTAGTAGGTCAGTACGCTGCCTTGGCAAGCATTCTTTCAAGTCTAGAGAATCACGTGTGTGTGGACGATCAGAAACAATGGTTCTGGCACCCTTATTAATTTTAGCCTACATCTTGATTGCTGCTGATCGATGCCCTTCTCTTGAAAGGTGTTTGGTGTCGCCGAAGCTCTACCTCGTGTTCAGACTAAAATGGGAATGGCACGGAGTTCCACAGCAGCGCAGTGTTTGCTCGACTAGATCCCGATAAACGTTATCAGACCAAAAACATCGGTTGAAGTCTATTAACACAAGTCAGAAAGTTGTTTCCAGTAAATCACCGTATGTCCCAACGGACAGCTATTCATATATTACCAAAAACGCGTTCTCTGATGAAACAGACAAGATAGTCTGACAGCAACAAACTGCCTGATGATTTGAGTCCTTAAACTGGTCGTCTTCCTTCAGATATGAAGCGACAGGAAGATGTTTGGTATCCGGGCATGAAGAATGGAAAGCAGTGAAAGAATGCTGCAACTGTACACATTCCACGGTCTCCACATTTCCAGCACCGCATTTGAACACAAGGAAAAGGGGTCGTGTAACATGGAAACCGCCATGTGCACCTCAGTTATGCACACAACTTCAGCGCGCACTAGTCAATTGCAAGTGGAGCCACTCTTTGAAAGCCTCTCTTGGGATCACACATTCGTAAACGCAAGACCAATAACTAGGATTCGGGCCAATCAGGAGACAATCGTAAACGGATTGTTCAGTTCAAGATGGAGAAGAGAACCTAACGAACGACGAGAACAGAAGCAACTACGGAAAAATGTGAATAGATGTGTTCAGGAACGGACCAACAATTACGACAGAAATGGATTGCTGTCAGGTCGGCAAACCCTATGGACAAGCGTAGCTAAATTCCAACCGAATGAGAATACCATGACCACCATCCAAAACCTAAGCGCAAGCTGACTAGAAGCTTGGACGAAGACTGCGAGTAAAAGAGAAACGGAGCAATCCTTTCATCTTTGAACAGGAGTCTCTTTTGCACGATTCGTGGCTGTGCTACCTCTTGAGACGTAGATGTGAGACCACATGAAAAGACGGTCCACTCATCACCAGCCGGAAGCACCAAATCAAAGAATAGGCCAAACATTTTGAGAAAGTTCATCTCTCTTCGGCGGGGCCATATAAACGACGGGACCCGAATGGTCAGTTACGATACTCCGGACGAACCTTTGTCAGAAGCAGAGGTTCCTGAACCATACATCCTCTATCCTCTTTCCAAGGATGACGAAGAGGCAGACGCCAGAACCGACAAAACCCCATCAGACGGTTCGGAACGCTAAAAAAGGCATCCAGTGAGTGACGCTTATCAACGGTAAGTCCCGTTTACAGAAAGAGCCGAAATGTGTGACAATCGCAGAAGCACCAATATAGTGTTTATTGCATCCAGTTTACTCCATGGTTTGTTGAACCCAGAGAAAGTGAGATGCACGAAGAACTGGTACGACTCGGTGGAGAATTTGATTACCGCACTGTTACTATACGGTAAACCTTAGTGCATCTGTAGTAGTACAAACAGTCGATAATCGTAGTATTTTAGACCCGAAGGCTGGGTTCGATTCGGTTGCTCAGTTCTCTGGAACTTTCTCATTCGCAAGGGGGTTCCAGAAAGACTGTTCATCTGTTGATATCACTGTATGGTAACGTTACAGGGAGATAAGGAGTTATGAACAACTGCCTCAAATGGTCACCACTTCTGGTGGTGTTTCTTGGGAGTGGTCGACAGACCACCCTGACCAATACTCTCACGGACAACACACAAAAAGGCGCGCTTGAGAAACCCAGTGGACACAATAACGAGTTTCTTTGAGATTAGGTCGGTTGACATGGAGTGAGCGAGTGATAGTGTCCGTTTGTCCCCTCTATCGAAGACGCACAAGATGAATGTCTGGACTGGTTCGTATGCGATATACATTTTGAATCTTGAGGATGTAATATACTCCTTCAAAATCGATACACTTCAACCCTTACGTCCTTCAGTGCAGGTAATGTGCTTCAGACAGTGGATAGCTTTACACATTTGGGCAGCACTATCTTGCTAGCTGGCAAAGTTGCTGATGAGATATCAATGAGGTTAACAGGGGTCATCGAGAGGCACCCATCACAAACGCTGTCTGCTTGCTATTGCGGCATATGCCCCGCAGACTGTAGTCCCGGTACAGTTAAAGATTATTTTTATCACCCGTTCACTAACATTCGACACATCGCGCAGTGTACGAACATTGTAATGCTAACTGGAAAATTGAAGGCTCAGGTATGCAGGTTAAGCGTTAATGAGCGCGGTTTAGGTATCCCAAACTCTTACGGTAATCGTTGAACAGACCTCGTTGAACGTTTGTTGTAGCTCTGTGTCGATAATGGTTTGTTTCCGGCAAGCACTAATTCCAAACGTTCTAGACGTCAGTGCACCAACTGGCGACCCCATCACCGAGCCAATTATGGACACGGATTGAACACAGCCATCAACTATCGGTAGTGTTGATGTTTCCAAGATTGCACGTCAATCTAGAACACCTGTGTGGATTCCGATCATGCGCTGTTGTGTGCCAAGTTCGTTCTGTACTTTGGTGAGACACCACTTCGCCGTCGACCGCAAATTTAACTATCCGAACTAGCAGAAACAAGTGCGCCTTACGATTGCCAGTGTGCGCTTGCCCTTAGTCTACGTCCCCATCCACCGGACGACATTGAAGCACATGTGGCATATACGCGACACGCAACGCATTAGTGCGATACTGCCTCGTATGGTACTACCGCTCGTTCAGCTACCAGCCGCTGGGTCTCTATTCGATAAGTGGAACCTCTCAACCCCTGCCGGAATATTCCACCTAACAGCGAGTATAACTCAGCCATGAAGGCTAATCGTATGGAATTTCGGGAGTAACTATGAGAGGATCGCCCTTTGGACACAAAGTGTTACCGAGATGGATCAAGCCGTTCATACCCGGACCCCTCGAAAGCCTTTCCATCTCGTCTGGACAACTGGTAGCAAGAAGTCAGACGTTAGTGGGCTAGACTGCAAAACTAATGGTGAGCATCTCAGACATATTGCAGGCTTCAGTGTAAGGAGCTGTTGCATGACTGGCAGGACCCTGAGCCTGCTGTTAACTTTGGAGGCGAGCAGTTAGAAGTGGTCGGGAAATTTATACACCTCGAGAGCTGTGTCGACGGTGGTGGAATCTGATGAGATCACAAGTCACATAGCAAACGCTCAGATTGTGTTTGCAAACTTGCACAATCCGTGGCATCGACATAATCTCAGCATACATCATCGTAAAGACAGTTCCACTGTACCGCTTCGAATCTTGGACCGTTCGCGTGGAGAATGTTCACAGTATCCGCCTTTGACCGTCGCCGCGTTAGTGGTGTCCGGTAGGAACGCCGTGTCAGTAACGGCGATGTTCACCGACGTATCTTCGGAACGGATAGAATCCGTCGACCCGTGAGCATACTAAACCTGTTCTACAGGCTTCGTTGACTTGGCCACATTTCACGAAACGCCAACCCACTGCCTGCTACATCATACATAGGTTGCGACTGATAGGTCGGGCTAGAAGTGGTAGACACGCGGTCAGCACATTATTTGGGTTCGGGATATGAAGGCACTAACTTTGAAGCTTGATTCAGTACGGCGCTCCCGGCCGGGGTCCGAAGGAAGATGAACATCGTTGGTTAAGGACGTTGACTGATATGGCGAACCATAGAATTCGACGACGCTCCTGTTGCGAGACTTTGTGTGCATCGTTGTAATTAACTCTCCTTTATACCTACACACTTTTTCACCCTTCACCTTACACAATGTCTTTTGTTCTTCGCACATTATGGCACGTTGGACATCCCATGTGATTTCTTCATGTGTAATATATATACATATATATACTACTCAGCTCAATGTAGCTAAGACGCTTAAACAGACCATTATCAGCAATAGCAGTAACGGATGGAAATGGGGCAGTGCTGACAATGTCCACTGCCCACTCTACGGTAGCAAGCTCGAACCCCGGCGCTTGAACTAGATTAGAAAAGTACCACATCCTCTCTCAGAGACTATGCTTAACAAAGCAAATGATAAGAGCAAAGCAGTATGTAGGATGGTAAGACTATTTCGTTCAGTTGCCACATGATCATACCATAGGACAGAATCGGCCCCCGATATCATAGTGGGACAGTAAACAGTATGTGGTGCACCAATTAACCAAGGTCACATAAAGGAAAACAGTGGACAAGCACTAGTTCGTTACACATGCACAAACAGTTAACAGTAACAGATCGACGCAGCCTTAGTGAAACTAGGGAAAACGTGCGTGCCACTAATGGCTGACCATAAAAAAACAGATCCGGCCGAATTGCGAGTCCAGTGTCTAAGACCTACCTTGTAATCGGGTTGGGACGTTCATTCACCTTTATGAATGAACGTCTTTTCTTGCAGCTGTGCACGCATACTGACAGGGGCAAGATAGTTTAGGTCTGTAAGAGGACATTTTGTCCCTCAAAAAGAGACGGGAAGCTGGCTGACTGTGAAAACATAACGGGCGCTGAGAGAGTACAGGTTCTTTCGACAGCACTATCAAAGCGACGCCATTACGTAGTGGAAATGTCATTACCTTCGTAGAATAGAGAAAAAGTGAACGTTTATCGTCGGTACCGCAGAAAAACTACTACTCACGTTCACATCACTGAGCTAACCCACCGGTTACTTAGAGTCGCTTTTATAAATCTTCCATTTCACCAATAGAATGGAGCACTACAAAAGTTTTGGCCACCATCAAGGTTGCCTCACTAATACTGGTTCAGTTTCCGTTAAAGAAAATTACCAGTATCTAGGCCACATGTGACGTTAAAAAAGACGACGTCGACGGCAAAGTATGTAGATCGGAAGAGAACATTGATAGATGCATAGCTCTGTTAAGAGAAGTGTACCGATTTAATCACTGGACTTCGGAAATGATGGGTCAAAGAAAAAATAAGAATATCGTAAACTTCTTTACATTGAAGCAAGCTTGACCGTCTTAAATCACCTGAAGAGCTATCCACCGCGTAATATCTTAAGGAAAACGTGTTAATTGTGTGTAGTCCGCTAAATGGTTGGTGGTACTCGTTTTCAGAATAGCCCGCCACAATGATCGACGACAGAGGACGCTAGCGAATGAACACGATCAGAGGTGGGCTGTATGTCCACTCACACACTTCGTATCCAATATAAATCTGAGGAATGTAAACTGCCTAGTAAATACGGTTGGAGACATCCGAATCGGATTAGCCTGTCACGGTGACCAAATCCAAAGGACGCCTGTGTTTAACCATCACCGCAATTGGCTTGCGCTGGTTTAATTGCGGTTCCACCCACAACCCGAAGGAGTAAGACCGGTAGGTGTGCGAGTACGGCGTGTGTCCAGCCGGTCAATACTGGCTAGTCAGTTGGCTGGCTAGCAGGGGAAAGAACCCCTTATCTCTCAAAAGATAAACAGAGGGAGACTGCAATGACGAGGTTTGAACTGGGAAGAGAGAGTTATGAAGTGCAATATAAGAAGCATTACAGTATAGGTGTACGTTCTTCCGACGAACGTTGAGTGACGCACGTACAACTAACGACGCCAAATATCAGGACCAAACCAAGCCGTTGGACACGTGAGATGAAACACAATGTTTGACCGTTATAGGCCGTCAAGGGTTCAAAGGGCACGACAAATACAGGCACAAACGACCGACAGGCAACGACGAACCGACCGAGTGCGATCAGATCGGTCTGATGTGTGTCTAAATACCCGGGCTCCGGGCAGACCGATTGGCTGGTGAGAATTTAAAGGCGGACCAAATTCACAAGGGGTAGGGAGGGTGAGACTGACAGATAACAATAGGTATGCGGCAGGTGACTGGGATTCACTGACAGTCGAGGGGAATTTCGACCTCCAAAAATGTCCTACAACAGGAGTGCAGGTTAGTGCATTCCACTAGTGAATATGGTCTGTTAAACACATACTACATATTAAACATCGAGGCACGATGCAAAGGCTGAGGGTAATTTTGACGGTAGTTCACAAAGTGACGCTAATATACAAATAAACATGTACGAAATGGAAGTATATTTTGAAAAACTGTTAAAAGGGAAACCATTAAAGAGGTTTAGCAGGCTCAAAGATGTGGGTTCGCCAATGGCTAGGATACTTTCATGTTCGAGAACGGTTCCAACTGGCGTTGTGGATATCTGCGTGCTTCGAATCTGGTAGGAGACACCCATTAACCTAGGTAAATGGAACAAAGAAAGCTTTCGTAGGCCTTGAACACGTCATTGCTTAGCCACCTTGCAAATTGACAACCACCAACGGCCAAATTAAGCAATGTGCGATGGGGTAGACGATGTCGACGTACGGAATACGTGACTGGTCAGTGTAGACTGTACAATTCATCACTTCGGCTATAAGCTGCATGTGAATAAACGTAGGGGGGAAAGCTGTGCACAATGTAATTTGTTCGTCACACAATAAAAGAGTGAAAAGTCCATTGTGGAATGAAAAACTGCAACCGATAAGCAGGTGGCCTCAAGCAAGTTAGTCCTCGTGAAAAAAACTCCACGTTACAGACGATGTATTGCAAACGACTATCGAATTTACAGAGAAAAGAAAAGTAGGTGGAGGAGTTACCACATAAATCGCTGAATGGTCTGCGGATCATAGGGCCACTGGAAAGGCATGAAAATAAAATAATAACAAGTGAGAAAGTGCAAGAAAAGATTGATCACCAGTTCAGTACCCAAAGAACTACGAGTCTCACACAAATCAGTGGTGAATAAACGCCACAGGACGTAGGGTACAATGAAATATCGCACCTCGATCAACCCGGCTGGGATGAGACAACAACAAACTCCCACAATTAAGGCAAGACGTCCCACAAAAAGAGGCAGCCATGTCCGATAGGAAAACAACCGAGAAAGCCAATAAAACACACCAAACGTGTACGGTATTGACAAAGTATAGTACACAGTTTGTGAACGCTTGATAACTCGGCGCCAAATGTAGAACATATAATGTCGATTGTCAGCCAAGAGATAAGGATGCACGTAGAGAAAATACTTGAGAGTAATTGAAACGGACAAAAACACGAGAAACCATAGAGCTAAACACAGACAAAACTTTAGCGGCGCCTTCAAGAGCATTCGACGATAACGGTTAACAGTATCGACAACAAAATGGCAAAAGCTAAGAGGTGTAAAGAAAGCACAGAACGACACAAAATACCACAACTGAGGAACGTGAACGACTGCATGGTGTGCCGCTCGGTCACCCAGAGCAACGCCCCCGTTCCATTTAACAAAAAATAAAAAAAACAGAGCAGCCAAAAAATGCCATATGCAACTAAATGTGCTGCGAAACGCAACACGCAGCACATACCAAGGACGACCCACAGTCAGTGTGGCTAAGTAACGAATCCAAGTACATGAGCCCAACAACTTCTGCGATTGGTCAAAATGTTCAGATAAGCTCTGTGCAACCAGCATGCCGACGCTAACCAGCAACCAGACAATGTTCGTCTGTCGAACACTGGTCGCCAAAAGACAACACGCGGCGCTGCAAAGTGCAAATCCTTTAAGAGATAAATAAATCACTAGCAATACGAAGAACAGACTGCACTGATCAGTGTAGTACATCGACGAGAAGAAATACAAAACCGGATTAGTTATTATGACGAGACTGAGCAGGGTTGCAAAACGATGACGTAGAGTATACAGGACAGTCAATAACAAAAGGTAATTGAGGCCAGAAAAGGCTGCACTGAAACAACGGAAAAACAGGATAGGTGGGGATTGGGGTAAATGGACGAATAGCGCATCGGTTATTTTATACAGCGCAACAAACAGTATGTAAGTCCCGGGAGGAGTAGAAATTTTGTTGTCCCAAACAGACCAGTTTCCAGCCAAATAAGTCAATGTCTGCCGCGTATGAAAGTATTCATCCATATAGGGTCCCGGTTGAACTGAAGAGAAGCAATATGCTATCAGCGTTGACACAATGACCACAAATGAGAAACTCAGTAAGATGGTGGGCAAACCATCGCGACAAACTGTAATCACTGAGTTCCCCATTGCGCCGGCTGTAAAAATAGAGCGTATTTTGTTACTCGCCCGTACTATCACGAAAAGCGATCTGAAGTCCTCAAGAAAACAATCAATTTACTATCAGCCGTCATTAATATTGTCAAAGACATACCCGCAAACGACATTGGTGGTGAACTGGTCAATAATCACGAGGGGAACTACAGTAAATGTACACGGAGGCGAATGGTAAGACTTAATCCATAAGACCATTAGTGTTAAATTTGAGCACCAAACGTTGAGGTACCTACAGACAAACAATTGAAGTGCAAGTGAGAACAAAGCAGGCATCCTTGCGGCCTTGATTACGCCGCTTTATAATCTTACATAGCTCACAGATACGGGTCAAACCAAAGTGACCTGATTTACCCACCAGTTGAAGCGATACTCTTTCAAGCCAATCATTTTCTGAATACAAGTAGTCATTTCCTCTACACCTACAAAACTACGTTAGGCTCCAAATAAACGAGTAATGACGTCACCTACCAACTGTGCACCCCATCCAATAATTTATCTCATCCAGAAACGCATCAGTGTCTTGTTAGCAAATGAAACTTCACCAACCCACCAGCCAGAATTCACGCGGGTCGCAAAAAATCTAGCGCGCGAGACCAACCGCCCCAAACTTACTGGTGACTGCCTCCATTTTCCCATGCAAAGGCATGGACTGACCACTTCAGGTCAGTGACCTAGCAAAAACGACTGAACATATGGCAATTGATGAGTCGACGGACTTAGTAAGTGGTCCAACTACTAAAAAATATATTAGTGAAGCTCGGGTGAAGGAACGTGTTTGACAGCCTAGATGGTTTCAATGAACGGCTGTTCATCATCATCATCATTATCATCATAGACAGCAATACATCAGNGCTCGGGTGAAGGAACGTGTTTGACAGCCTAGATGGTTTCAATGAACGGCTGTTCATCATCATCATCATTATCATCATAGACAGCAATACATCAGTGGTACACACTAATGGATTACAAAAGACAGCTTCCAACTGCATGTTCAACCAAAGACACTATCGGCAAAAACCTCCATAAGGACCGTTTTCGGATACCTTAGATCATGTGTAACTCCGAAACCAGTTGGCGGCTGTCTGCTAGCTCCGCTTCGTCTGCGATGACAAGAGCTCCTGTCACAAGCTGTTTGTAAGGTACTACCACCTAACTCAAGCAGACTGGCGTCCACTATGAAGAGTTACGCTTCTGTCACAAACACCTGAGTTGTTGCGGTGTTATTAAACTTGTCAACCCAATAACTAAGACCTTCGCCAGACTGTCTGGCGTCATACAAGGATACCACTTTATCAACAGCAGGTATAAAATATAGTATATAGCAATGTGATAACCTATATGCAAACTTTGTTTAGACAATTACCTTGGAATAAACAGTGTCATTCATTTGAGACAAGCTGCTGTTCATATTAATACATCTTCACTTTCTCATAACCTTGTTCCCAACTGCCAACAGCGAGTAAATCCAATTATCGATGAAAGTTCCAATTGGACCGAAATAGATAGGCCGCTGGGAAACCCTAGTATTCCGCAGTCATCTTCACTTCGGATAGACGAAGTGGTGATCACCATAAACAAGAACCACAGGACAATAATCAAACGACAAAACAGTATATCGAACTTGATGCCTATACATTACCCACAGACGACTGATTAACTCGGAAAATATATCGCAATATTGCACGCAGTGTGCTGCATCAGAAAAGCAATCATCCCCAAGTTCCCATCAAGCAAGCAGACAACAAGCACGTAGCTTCTGATGAATGCGTGGGCCTGCAACAGTTCCGTCGCATTCGCTTATGGATGACGAGTGGGGTGGGTTGCGTTAAACGAATCATTGACACGTTCGTACAGGATGAGAAACTGGTGGACATATCAATGCTGACAGCATCACCATCTGTGATAAGGGGAGTGTCGACCATAACCCCGAAGTTGCCCAAAAGTTCATAACTTTCAACGAGAGGAAAAACATCACAGCGTCAAAGAACGTCAACCAGTTGAATTATGAGGTTTCAAAAGGACTAATTATGGGAGACTGAGTAGCTGGGGCTTCTGCGAGAACTCGAATCATCCATTGAACAAAAATCACGAGAACACATTGTTGGGTTCTACACTTAGCTAATAGTATCCTCCCTCGTGTTCAACAAGGTATTTCCTTGAAGGGAGCCAATCAACGCCTCTTTATGGAAAACTTCAAATTGGAACTGCGGCCCTGTAGTTGTCACTGCCGACCGCAACATACTCTAGATCATAGAGATTGTCGCTGTGTTGAGTCACAGTAGAGCGCCCACTGAGTTCTTCCTCAGAATTCAGTGACAAACACCACTTCTTCGTTGAAAATGGGTTCATACTGTAGCAGAGGCCGCTGGCGGACGGTGTTACTATAATTTAAGTAATTATTTCATGCCCATCTCGGAGCTGAGATGTTTGCCATCATATGCCGTAACAAACAGAAAAGAAGGATAAAAATGACAATATTCAGCGTTGAAGGACAGAAATTTCTGTTTCATTAGCACTCTGAAAGGGAACCCGACAGTTTATACTACCCCTCGAAACTACTGTAAAGTCGTGAGAACCAATGCAAATTTAACAGAATCATATGTATCACTGTGTCAATTCAGGGTTGTTCGAATAAATCACTTCGTTCCACCGAAAACCTTCCCATTCTCGAACGGGAATGCCGGAAATGCACTAAAATGAGATCAACTCTAACGAGCACCGTCTAGAATTCTGAAGCTATTCAACCCTTTGATAGACTGAGTGTCCAAGGAACGCTCGTTAATCGCAACCGCTCCTTGTTGACATCTAACAACGAGTGCTCCTGAGTTGCATTCGCGTTCTCCTGTCCTTATATGAGGTGTTTAAGCATAATCAACTAGTTGTCAACTCTCCATCCCTCTTGTATTGCCTTTTTATATCTATTCAGATTACGGGGATTTGCTCACATCTGAGGAGTGAAACAACTTCCTCTATTAAAAGACAGCAACGTTGATCGACATTACGCTAACAGGTAGAATGAACGAGTGAATGGCATGCAAGCTGACCCATTAACGCGGTACAGAAGCTTCCTAACGTACTTTATTACACTCATTCTCTCCTGTGTAAAACTACGAATTGCGTTCACGAAAGACTTTCCGTTCATCATCATTGAGTGGTGCATCTCTGCCTAAACGGCTTACGGCACCCTATTTGACTACTGATGGGAAAGAACGTGCGTACTTTGAAGCATGCAACAGAAGTTAATGAAATGGGCCTGTCGGGATGTAACCATGAGTGTGCTACGTTCAATTATTTTGAGACAAAAAGGAGACTACGCCTGTCCATCCGACAGCCCCGGCTGATAATCGGAATCTCCAAGTGAATGATGAAAAGTTTCCAGTGTAAAGTAGTTGTCAACCATTCGACGTCCGACCAAGAAATAAAACGAACTAAACCTGAACGGTTGGGGACCAACAGACAGGTTTCAAATGAGACACAATCTGCAACCTTAAAGCGATAAGCGTATTCATTCCTACATCTCGATAAGCGTATGGTTTATGTTACTGCTGAAATTATGCAACATTCGGGACTAAATCTAACTCTTATCAGTCAGCTCAACAAACTTTCCAGAGCAAGTTACGTGGAGAGGGGAAATATTAGTAACCTTGTTCTTACTCTACCATGGTCATTTTGATATATTATCCCGTTATATCGTTCTCTAGTTTCAGCCATCATGTTGTCATTCTGAGGTAAACAAAACCCTATTCCCAAGCTTCAATTTCCCCACCAACTTTATCTTATTGCGTGCCGGTCACCAAATCACCCTTTTAACAACTCGAGTTTCAGAACATTTGACTATTTACAAAGAAATTAAAATCCGTATCGCAACGAACAATATATGGATTTATTAGAAAACACGTAAAGATGACATGAAGAACACAGACGAGGATGCCATTAAGTACAGTTATCGGTCATACCTGGCGCTGTTGCAAATTAAATGTCAATTGTGTCTGGCTCTCGACCTGGAACGCCAATGAGACGAACTTCAGCTGTCAATGAGGAGCTAGAGTGTGACATGCGGTGACGAGGTAGATGTGAAAATCCTATCGACAGTCATTCAATCGATAGATAGATAGAAGTCAAACAAACGACTGTTTCTTGGTCCTTTGTCTAGGGGGTTATAAGATTGGTAACTAATCTGGGTTACTGCCACTTCCTTTCCAAGTTGCGACACATATGGTTGCGTCGAAGGCTTTGGGCGAGAATCTTAACCGTTTTAACGAAAAGGACTGAACATCCTGGCAATACGTAGATCATTGCGCAAAACGAACCCAACTATTACTGTCAACCCGTCCGGGAGCGTTCTTTCACATTTGGCTCGTACATCAATCCCAAGTCCAACAATTGGCATCATCACAAATTCCACAACAGACGGTTGGTTATCGTAACACCGTCCTGATCCAGTCCCCGATTTTCGGTGTCCACGCTCGGGTCTAGAGTTTGATAATATTGTGGTGAATACTCAGGCCGGGGGTGTGGGTATTCCAACACTTAGCGGAATACCTCGACGCGGGGAGGCATGTCCAAAACCCCACAACGAGCAGATCGGGGACGGCAGGGGCGACCGGATGAGTTATCGCTCGACTAGATCGGACCAACGGGCGAGACATGGCAGGGAAAACAGAACGGACGACGAAATAGGAGACGCGATTATTCCAACATTCGCAGGGATATCGCTAAGCGGTCGTGGACTACGCCCAGAGGCCAGTGGTGATAGATGGAGGAGAACAAGAGAAACCGGACGAGTCATCGCTCAACGAAATCGGACCAACAGGCGAAGAATGGCAGGCAGAAAACCCTCCGATAGACGGCACCGATCAGGCAAATAAACCGGACAGAAGTGCACACGATGCGTGAGCGGAAACCTGGTAGTGTTGTGGTCCGGAAGGATGACTAATAAACGCGAGCGCACGTGTGGCATGAGGACTAGCGTATTGGACAATAAAGATTGTGCTTTATTGGACGCCTTCTCGCCACAATGAGTGTACTACATCCATTCTCACCAGACTCTAAAAGTCTGTATCAGCCGCCGTTCAGGGACTAGGATCCAGAAAAGAAGCGAATGGCCACACTAGTTACCTGTACAATGTCTACTTGACACCCGATGTTCATAGTAACTCCCCTGGATCATTTGGTGGGGTTTGTATGAGACAGTGAGACGGTTAGATGACTGTCTAAATATGAAACCCCCAAGCCACCTGTATGGCTTTATAGCTCAAGTGATAGAGCTTGTCATGTTTCGCCACGCTGTTCCTGTTGCTGATTCGAATCGAGCCAAAGCCCAAATTTCCCAAGATTGTACCTTTCCTAAATTAAGACAGACATCACACTGCCCGCTAGTAACACAATTTACTAGTTTTAGACAGTGACGAACGATTTTAGGACCTCATCTATCTGATATCGAGTCATACTTCAGGTAGGCGCCAAAACAGCGAGGCTACCAGCGCTGTGTACCAATGAACTTTTACTGCTGATTAAAGCGCACAACCCTCACAACCCAAACACCGCTAAACTAGGATGCTCGACTAGTACCCTATTTCATCTCAAAACGACCTACATTTGAAAGGGTTATACCCATACCAGAATGATAGTGAATTCGACTAAAAAGTGTGATGAGCGCTTGACAACAGCTTCCCTAACAATTACGGGTCACCGCAAAATACCGCGGCTGTAAGGCGGTCAACGTTAAACCGAGTCCGAATTGCTGCACTTCAGAGGAATACAGTGGTTTATGATCCAAACATATTCATCAGACTCATCAGAAGCACCACTGAAAGCTTATCTAGCAGTCAACTTCATCAGAATTCAGTTTCGAAAAGTCGTGTTGTTTCAACAAACAGCTCAGAAATAGTAGCCGATCCGATTAGGAAGTCACCGACAGAGCTACGCTCCACAAGCACAAAGACTCAGTTTTTCGAACAGCCTTCAGAGCTGAGTTACACTCGCTGTTTGGTGGAATATTCCGGCGAGGGTTGAGAGGTTCCACTTATCGAATAGAGACCCAGCGGCTGNCCAGCCGGGTTGATCGAGGTGCGATATTTCATTGTACCCTACGTCCTGTGGCGTTTATTCACCACTGATTTGTGTGAGACTCGTAGTTCTTTGGGTACTGAACTGGTGATCAATCTTTTCTTGCACTTTCTCACTTGTTATTATTTTATTTTCATGCCTTTCCAGTGGCCCTATGATCCGCAGACCATTCAGCGATTTATGTGGTAACTCCTCCACCTACTTTTCTTTTCTCTGTAAATTCGATAGTCGTTTGCAATACATCGTCTGTAACGTGGAGTTTTTTTCACGAGGACTAACTTGCTTGAGGCCACCTGCTTATCGGTTGCAGTTTTTCATTCCACAATGGACTTTTCACTCTTTTATTGTGTGACGAACAAATTACATTGTGCACAGCTTTCCCCCCTACGTTTATTCACATGCAGCTTATAGCCGAAGTGATGAATTGTACAGTCTACACTGACCAGTCACGTATTCCGTACGTCGACATCGTCTACCCCATCGCACATTGCTTAATTTGGCCGTTGGTGGTTGTCAATTTGCAAGGTGGCTAAGCAATGACGTGTTCAAGGCCTACGAAAGCTTTCTTTGTTCCATTTACCTAGGTTAATGGGTGTCTCCTACCAGATTCGAAGCACGCAGATATCCACAACGCCAGTTGGAACCGTTCTCGAACATGAAAGTATCCTAGCCATTGGCGAACCCACATCTTTGAGCCTGCTAAACCTCTTTAATGGTTTCCCTTTTAACAGTTTTTCAAAATATACTTCCATTTCGTACATGTTTATTTGTATATTAGCGTCACTTTGTGAACTACCGTCAAAATTACCCTCAGCCTTTGCATCGTGCCTCGATGTTTAATATGTAGTATGTGTTTAACAGACCATATTCACTAGTGGAATGCACTAACCTGCACTCCTGTTGTAGGACATTTTTGGAGGTCGAAATTCCCCTCGACTGTCAGTGAATCCCAGTCACCTGCCGCATACCTATTGTTATCTGTCAGTCTCACCCTCCCTACCCCTTGTGAATTTGGTCCGCCTTTAAATTCTCACCAGCCAATCGGTCTGCCCGGAGCCCGGGTATTTAGACACACATCAGACCGATCTGATCGCACTCGGTCGGTTCGTCGTTGCCTGTCGGTCGTTTGTGCCTGTATTTGTCGTGCCCTTTGAACCCTTGACGGCCTATAACGGTCAAACATTGTGTTTCATCTCACGTGTCCAACGGCTTGGTTTGGTCCTGATATTTGGCGTCGTTAGTTGTACGTGCGTCACTCAACGTTCGTCGGAAGAACGTACACCTATACTGTAATGCTTCTTATATTGCACTTCATAACTCTCTCTTCCCAGTTCAAACCTCGTCATTGCAGTCTCCCTCTGTTTATCTTTTGAGAGATAAGGGGTTCTTTCCCCTGCTAGCCAGCCAACTGACTAGCCAGTATTGACCGGCTGGACACACGCCGTACTCGCACACCTACCGGTCTTACTCCTTCGGGTTGTGGGTGGAACCGCAATTAAACCAGCGCAAGCCAATTGCGGTGATGGTTAAACACAGGCGTCCTTTGGATTTGGTCACCGTGACAGGCTAATCCGATTCGGATGTCTCCAACCGTATTTACTAGGCAGTTTACATTCCTCAGATTTATATTGGATACGAAGTGTGTGAGTGGACATACAGCCCACCTCTGATCGTGTTCATTCGCTAGCGTCCTCTGTCGTCGATCATTGTGGCGGGCTATTCTGAAAACGAGTACCACCAACCATTTAGCGGACTACACACAATTAACACGTTTTCCTTAAGATATTACGCGGTGGATAGCTCTTCAGGTGATTTAAGACGGTCAAGCTTGCTTCAATGTAAAGAAGTTTACGATATTCTTATTTTTTCTTTGACCCATCATTTCCGAAGTCCAGTGATTAAATCGGTACACTTCTCTTAACAGAGCTATGCATCTATCAATGTTCTCTTCCGATCTACATACTTTGCCGTCGACGTCGTCTTTTTTAACGTCACATGTGGCCTAGATACTGGTAATTTTCTTTAACGGAAACTGAACCAGTATTAGTGAGGCAACCTTGATGGTGGCCAAAACTTTTGTAGTGCTCCATTCTATTGGTGAAATGGAAGATTTATAAAAGCGACTCTAAGTAACCGGTGGGTTAGCTCAGTGATGTGAACGTGAGTAGTAGTTTTTCTGCGGTACCGACGATAAACGTTCACTTTTTCTCTATTCTACGAAGGTAATGACATTTCCACTACGTAATGGCGTCGCTTTGATAGTGCTGTCGAAAGAACCTGTACTCTCTCAGCGCCCGTTATGTTTTCACAGTCAGCCAGCTTCCCGTCTCTTTTTGAGGGACAAAATGTCCTCTTACAGACCTAAACTATCTTGCCCCTGTCAGTATGCGTGCACAGCTGCAAGAAAAGACGTTCATTCATAAAGGTGAATGAACGTCCCAACCCGATTACAAGGTAGGTCTTAGACACTGGACTCGCAATTCGGCCGGATCTGTTTTTTTATGGTCAGCCATTAGTGGCACGCACGTTTTCCCTAGTTTCACTAAGGCTGCGTCGATCTGTTACTGTTAACTGTTTGTGCATGTGTAACGAACTAGTGCTTGTCCACTGTTTTCCTTTATGTGACCTTGGTTAATTGGTGCACCACATACTGTTTACTGTCCCACTATGATATCGGGGGCCGATTCTGTCCTATGGTATGATCATGTGGCAACTGAACGAAATAGTCTTACCATCCTACATACTGCTTTGCTCTTATCATTTGCTTTGTTAAGCATAGTCTCTGAGAGAGGATGTGGTACTTTTCTAATCTAGTTCAAGCGCCGGGGTTCGAGCTTGCTACCGTAGAGTGGGCAGTGGACATTGTCAGCACTGCCCCATTTCCATCCGTTACTGCTATTGCTGATAATGGTCTGTTTAAGCGTCTTAGCTACATTGAGCTGAGTAGTATATATATGTATATATATTACACATGAAGAAATCACATGGGATGTCCAACGTGCCATAATGTGCGAAGAACAAAAGACATTGTGTAAGGTGAAGGGTGAAAAAGTGTGTAGGTATAAAGGAGAGTTAATTACAACGATGCACACAAAGTCTCGCAACAGGAGCGTCGTCGAATTCTATGGTTCGCCATATCAGTCAACGTCCTTAACCAACGATGTTCATCTTCCTTCGGACCCCGGCCGGGAGCGCCGTACTGAATCAAGCTTCAAAGTTAGTGCCTTCATATCCCGAACCCAAATAATGTGCTGACCGCGTGTCTACCACTTCTAGCCCGACCTATCAGTCGCAACCTATGTATGATGTAGCAGGCAGTGGGTTGGCGTTTCGTGAAATGTGGCCAAGTCAACGAAGCCTGTAGAACAGGTTTAGTATGCTCACGGGTCGACGGATTCTATCCGTTCCGAAGATACGTCGGTGAACATCGCCGTTACTGACACGGCGTTCCTACCGGACACCACTAACGCGGCGACGGTCAAAGGCGGATACTGTGAACATTCTCCACGCGAACGGTCCAAGATTCGAAGCGGTACAGTGGAACTGTCTTTACGATGATGTATGCTGAGATTATGTCGATGCCACGGATTGTGCAAGTTTGCAAACACAATCTGAGCGTTTGCTATGTGACTTGTGATCTCATCAGATTCCACCACCGTCGACACAGCTCTCGAGGTGTATAAATTTCCCGACCACTTCTAACTGCTCGCCTCCAAAGTTAACAGCAGGCTCAGGGTCCTGCCAGTCATGCAACAGCTCCTTACACTGAAGCCTGCAATATGTCTGAGATGCTCACCATTAGTTTTGCAGTCTAGCCCACTAACGTCTGACTTCTTGCTACCAGTTGTCCAGACGAGATGGAAAGGCTTTCGAGGGGTCCGGGTATGAACGGCTTGATCCATCTCGGTAACACTTTGTGTCCAAAGGGCGATCCTCTCATAGTTACTCCCGAAATTCCATACGATTAGCCTTCATGGCTGAGTTATACTCGCTGTTAGGTGGAATATTCCGGCAGGGGTTGAGAGGTTCCACTTATCGAATAGAGACCCAGCGGCTGGTAGCTGAACGAGCGGTAGTACCATACGAGGCAGTATCGCACTAATGCGTTGCGTGTCGCGTATATGCCACATGTGCTTCAATGTCGTCCGGTGGATGGGGACGTAGACTAAGGGCAAGCGCACACTGGCAATCGTAAGGCGCACTTGTTTCTGCTAGTTCGGATAGTTAAATTTGCGGTCGACGGCGAAGTGGTGTCTCACCAAAGTACAGAACGAACTTGGCACACAACAGCGCATGATCGGAATCCACACAGGTGTTCTAGATTGACGTGCAATCTTGGAAACATCAACACTACCGATAGTTGATGGCTGTGTTCAATCCGTGTCCATAATTGGCTCGGTGATGGGGTCGCCAGTTGGTGCACTGACGTCTAGAACGTTTGGAATTAGTGCTTGCCGGAAACAAACCATTATCGACACAGAGCTACAACAAACGTTCAACGAGGTCTGTTCAACGATTACCGTAAGAGTTTGGGATACCTAAACCGCGCTCATTAACGCTTAACCTGCATACCTGAGCCTTCAATTTTCCAGTTAGCATTACAATGTTCGTACACTGCGCGATGTGTCGAATGTTAGTGAACGGGTGATAAAAATAATCTTTAACTGTACCGGGACTACAGTCTGCGGGGCATATGCCGCAATAGCAAGCAGACAGCGTTTGTGATGGGTGCCTCTCGATGATCCAACCATACTTTCAAGTCTGACAGCGCGAAGGCGCTTGTTGACGGGTGTGCAACCGAGCAACGCCTTCTCTACTTGTGTGTTTAGGGTAATTCCAACATCCTCTTGACCAGTGGCTTATGCCGCAGTGTCAGCATACAAATGCACATTGTACGCGCACGGTGAAGCCGCTGACGGAGGCCGAATTTATAGCACTGAGTCGTGTTTCAGCAACACAACAGATATCGATGGTGAGGGTCTTTAAAGCACGTGCACGAGCTCTCTGGTGACTTATTTGCATAAGTGTGGCAAACTTGAGTGGTGTTCGGAGGGCAACTATGGGTTTGTGTCTTTTGGGCAGACGAACTTAGTTGTTTGACACACCGTCATTCTGGCTATGAATTCCCTCGTGAGCGGCAAATAAGGTAAGTCTATGATGTGTGTCTAAGAACGGCATTAGGGGAACACCAAGTAAAGAGTCACTTAGCAAAATGAGATGAAAAAAGACAGTAGGCTAATGTTGCACGATTTATGTCCGGACAAATTTCGCTGCATCTTTACGAGTGCATACTACAGACCATCTATATATCAGTATGAGAAAACGAACAAGATACCAGAGAGAGTCAGTTGTCAGGGTGCACAATCACTGTCACTACCAAGGTAGCAAACACCCTACAGACAGTTGTTTCTGAACACACAACACGAGTTCGAACTTTCGGATTGCAACCGCTCCAGTGTAGCACAGTGTTCGCCTGTATGACGTTGAGTAGATAACGCGAAATGCCGTTGTGGGATCACATTGGTATTGCGTCATCAGAGTATGACGCGCAATAGATGATGCAGGCTCCTTGTTTCTATGCGCGGCTGTAACGTCATGTGTTTGTGTTACCTGTTTCTCGACCCACTTCGGGACGTGCTCCATGACCCTGGTTCACAACTGGCACTCAGTCCTACCTATGTAGGATGCTCCGCATCTACATCGATATTCATAGATAAAATTGGATTTGGGTGACTCGGGTACTGGTTGTTTCACACAGGGTGTCGGAATCCGGAATGTTTTGAATAGAACCACCGGGACAACTGTACTGTATGTTCTCGCGGCAGAACTAATCAGGCGACGGTGAATAAGTTAACATAAATCATCACCTTAGAAGAAAGACGAAGAAATGCCGGCTTTTTGGACACTGTCTGGTCGAACTCATACGTCAATTAGATGGTTAAACCTTGCAATAAACGGTTTAGGGTAACCGTTTAGTTGTAGGGTGGTCTCTAACGGGGCCATCTCTTCCTGAACAGTATCATCAGTGCAAATAAGTCCGGCCTGATCACACAGTGCGCACTAAACTTTGTTTGTAGGATCGGGAAACAAAGTTTCCCAAATGCAGGTACTGACCTGTCCAAATGCTCTTGCGATGGACGTTTCGTTGACTCGAGCCATCTGCATTTCTCCTGATACATACAGCCAGAAATGTTAGGCTGTTTTGATTCTCCCCTTTCATACTGAAATGTATGTTTGGGTGCAAATTCATCCGATCAATTAAGCTCTGTGCTTCCAGTTGGTTGCGTGTAGTGAGAAAAATATCGTCGACTTATCGTTTGTATAGCTGCACTGAAGATAACTGTCCTGTCATTTGTTGTTTAAGTTTTGCTGCGAAAATGTCCGCCAAAATAGGGCCGAGCGGGCTACCCATAGCTACCCCCATCAATCTGTCTGTAGAACGAGTCTTAGAAAATGAAGCTGACGTTTTTGGTACGGAGTAGCAGTAGTTGTTCCAATTCGCTTTCGGACACTCCAACTTCCAGATGGTGCACCCTCATATAAGAAAGTAGGAATTCGTTACATACGTTCAGGAGAACGCTCGTAAACAGCGACTCCACATCAAATGAGCATACGTATCTCGAACATTCACTGTCTCAAGTAAGCCAGCGATTTCCAAACTATCTTTCAGACAGAACTGAGCAATTCAGTCTCGAATGGGTCTCAGAAGTTTCGCGAACCGTTTAGCTACTTTGTGTTGCGGCCTGAGTGGAAATCCAAGTTTGTGAATTTTCAATAGTCCATATAGCTGTGGAATATGGGTTCCAATTGGCTTTAGATATTGAAAGATTGCTTCATTGATGAGGTTACCTTCAAGTAATACATGCAGTTTTCTACTGATACTGCTCGACGTCTACCGGGTTGCCTGGTCTTTCTTCCTTTTTGAATTTCAAGGAATCATTCAGAAGAGGTTGCAACTCATTGATGTAGTCAACCCTGTCCATCAAAACTGTTCCCAACCCTTTAGCTGGTTGCAGCATGATCAATTCGTGGTTACATCTGAGGGCGCCGTCATGTTGATTTGTAAGGAGACACTGTTGCCGACTAGACAGTTCGAAATTGGTCTTTCTGATGGAGTTCATCCATTCAGGATGTCTAAATGCATCCTGCACGAGGTTGCGACGGGAGCAGCACAACAGCTCGGGGGTTCACCAATGGAGGCGGATCTTTTTAGCCTGGGAGTCCAAGACCGACAGGGATGTTGAGACGTAAGCTTCCTGTTACCGGGCCGGTGACCGAATTGGTTCGTACGCCGTTCGATCGGGGTCCAGCCATTCCAGGTATCCAGCACATCTTGTATACCCGTTGAAGCCTGTGACTACTGAGATGATTCATGCGTCTTCCTCGGGAGTTGTTTATGGTACTGTGGCATGCGGCACGGGGGTACCTGGGTTGAACAAACATTGGATCTCGGAGAAATCTCTGGAGTTGTTAGAAGCCAGGCGGAACATACCTCCTGGCAGTTCATATAACAAGTGTAGAAGAGATGTCCGTAGGAAACTGAAACGTAGCTTAAAGACTGATCGTGAGGCTTGGTT
>QNGE01005975.1:6989-36652 GCA_008508345.1 Paragonimus westermani | reverse complement strand
ACGCAGTAATTACTTGCCCTTTTCGAATCGCGCGCGATGTTTCTCTCATGCCCAGAGCACCCTCAAAACAAGCAACAATATGAAGGGCTTAACGGCTATTCACCGGCCGTTTACACAAGCAATAAAAGCGATAACATAAAGCTGTGGACGGCGTTAATTGAAAAGTGATCCATCTGGTAAAGAATATCGATAGTCGTTGGCGTGAAGCTACGCATGCACGGCCAGACACACTCCGGATAAATATGATTAGATTTCACCACTCTCTTCCTTAAGGCGAAATTCGCGCAAAAGGAGGATGAGGTAGTGCGAAGTAAATACACCGCCATTCGATGTTCAGTGGGTTCATTTCTGAAATCAACGTGAGGCCATCAAAATAGCAGCAACGTGTAACGAAATTCTGTTACACTAATTAGAGAAATATTCCCTCAGCATCTGCTGCAACCACAGCGGAATAAGATCCAAAACTCAGTAACGTTTCAAACAATCGAGAAGTGAGGTCCTGTCGCCGTGACGACTGATATTTTAGAGGCCTGGCACGACATCTTGCCGCGCAGTCAAATACTAAGTCAAGTTTACCAGGCTTCCTTTGCTTAAACACGGGGTGGTGTGGCGTATAGCATCTCTTGACAGGCTTATCAAGCCCAAAATTCACATACCTTCTTTCCTATAGTAGTTCAAGACGTTTCACAACGAAAGCTTGTCCTTGAAAAATACATTCCCATGAGCCACATGATTTGGCTTTCCACAAGATGGACTGTACAACATCCATTCACACTGGGTTTGAACCACATGAGGCACTTTTTTCCATGACTTTCGTCGAGTATGCAGTGGGCTTCTAGAAGTTGACATGCGACTGGTTTATCTACTTCCTTTCGGGCATCCCTGTTGAGCACAGCCTCTCCCTGGTAGTGCTGCAGTTAACCGACACCTACAGAGGGAGCCACAGGTTAAAACATTGGGTCATTTAATTATTTCTCTCCATCAACCTCAACGATGTAACCCATACACAACAGAAATAACCTCATCTTCGCTTTGACACAATTAGAGTCAATTGCGCCAACAAGTGTTGTGGTGTTCAGTCACGAGTGAACTGTTGCTGAATATGTTTGAACAAAACTTTGTCCGACAATGGTCGTTTCTGAACCGTTTTCAGCAAAAGCGCGTGTTTTGGCGGAAAAAGTTGGTTTACGCTCACATCGACACCGCCCCACATCAGGTTCACTTGTCGCCTGACCTCGTGGTAAAACGGACTTCACTGTTACTGTGCGAGAGCCACAGCGCAGCTCTGTCCACGGGTTATGCAACGGAAGATAAGGCGTACTTTGTCAACCATTTCCACTGAACGGTGTCCCCAGACTCTGTCACGAGCAAGGTGTAAGAAACAGGCGTCCTGTCATCCCGAACGAAAATGTTGCTGCACGCATTCGGCTAGCTGCCTTCACGGAGCTCTTCAAAAGTGCGTGTGGATACGGATCCCAGTTCAGGAGGCTAGACTTCGTGGCAACAAAGTTGATATTGTTTATTGGTTTCTATCTTGACATTCTCCAAAATCACAAAAGATGAGACGCTGTTACTTATCGCGATCCATTACAATAGTAGTGATGTTGTATGTCGAAATTCTTCTGGGAGAAGCGAGCTCAGCTGAGAGCGGTAAATACACATACTCCCAGGCGATGCGTAGAAATCTGAAGACAAGTGTCCCAATAAGAATTCAAAGTGTGCAGCAATTGCCACGTAGGATGTGAGCTGAAAAATAATTTTTTCACTCTTTTTAACTCCAGACGCGTAGAGTATGCACCACGCAGATTCGGTATCACTATTTGTTGTGGTTTTTAATTTTTGGTTTTTAGTGATCTTCCGGTTTGGCACCTTATTATTAACAAGCGGGCTTATGCGACGGTCTTTTCTGTATCAATGGGCTGGGAATTCAGATGACACCTGCTGCATAACAGACGCAGCTATATGAGAACCAGCATGTCGACGGACGTTGCTAGCAGACTGGGCGTAGCCCGACAACGAAGATGGTGTCTGCGAATAACAGCGATTCAAGAGTACTCCATGTGCCCCAAGAGCTGTTGATGTTGTGCAAAGTCAGAGCCGAAATGCAATCATATTGTGGAATACTTTAGCTGACTGTCAACCACTGGCGTTGTATGAGTGGCCAAAGTGTACGCGTATTAGAAGTAATTCAAGGTGGTGCCTGCAATTTTTTTAAATTCGGTTAATCTCTCCGGTGTGGCAGGATGCTGTATGTGCGCCGGATTAGAAAAAATTAGGAATTAAACGATAAAATCACCATGGTATTCCCCGATCCCGGTGTATGATGGAAACTTTGATGCTCTGACAAAAGTCAACGTTTCTGCCTGCGCGTGTGGCCGAGTGTGGCTTGAAAGAATTGGTGTCTCTAAACGGCGGCTCAATTTTGGGTGGTATACTCGCCGAAATCGCAGGAACTTATCCAGGAGTAAATAGGCAAAGATGTGTTTTTAAACCAACATTTTATGTTGCATGGTAACTGTACTAATTCCTTCTCCATATAGGCAATTTTTGAACTGCCATCACCATCGATATTAGTCGTCCCCACCCGATCCCGGTTGAAATGTTACTCCTAACGTTTTGTAATCTGCTTGGTTTCATGTGCCGAAAACGCATTGATCGGTTTTCTGAGTCATGTAGAACAAACACATGTTTCTAAACATGTAACACACAGGGTACACGGCCTGGACAGGCAGGAGTCCTCACGGCGATTGGGCAAAGATGCTCAGTGTTTGTTCAGAGCCTTTCCACCTCGTTCGCTTAGTCAGATGGTTCAGCAGTACAGCCCACCTACCAGCAAGTTCGGCTGAATGGTCTAAAGATTCGGTAATTGTGTAATTCGTCGTTACACCTTTTTGGGTGGAAGTGATTTGAAAACTGCCATTTCGGTGTGAGAAGAAACTTCAAATTTTTCGTGAAATATCATTTTGTAGAGGAAATGTAGATTTTAACCTGCGCGTTGGTTCCGCTGCAATGAGAAGAATTGACTTTACCTAAAACCCGCTCATTCTCACACGTTTGTTGACAAGTGTTCCATTTTTCCGATAGGTGCATCGTAGTGGTCTGTGTGGTCGAGTTAGCGTTCCTAAAATGCTTACATCGGCACCTCTATAGCAGATTGCAGGATATCATCTTTCAAAACACACTATTTTGGGTGTTTTGGAAGATGCGGATGAAATTGTAGGTACGGATCATATTGATTTGCATTGCATTCCGCACTGAGTATCAAAGTGAATTCCAATGAAATCTATGCCACCACGTTTGTGAGTAAGCTTTCTATCTGAATTGTATGTTCGTGCTGTTTTTGTGTCAGTATTTCCGGTAGAAACCGGCCGGCGAAAAGTCATTCCTGAAATCATTGTACTTGGCATTATCAAGCGTTTGTTTCTATTTGCAATGCACATGGTCTAGTATATACATGGGCAACAATTCACTGTATCACCGACAACTGGTTTATCTCCAACTGACTAGACTTGAACGTAAATCGTTATTTGGATCAAAGTGAATGCTCACTTGTCCCACGGCTAATTACCCCCTTTGATCCTAGTTATTTCTCCGGAGATAACAATGATTCTGTCTTTCATTATCTCAGCCAAAGCCCTCTCATCACCTTATCGTGGATGATTATGATCCTAAAGGTTGATGGCCGATGACTTCACTGGCTGCATACTTCAGTGATAGTACCCAGTTTGTTTACATATTTGTTTGTCCGCCCATCTGCGCCCATAAAGTCCCGGAGTATTATCCCAGGAGCCGCACGGCTGTCTGACCACGGTTTATCAAGGTGGACTGATATTACTGATGTTTCGCCGCCGGACGGTATTCCGTGTTTCAAGTGTTGAGTGAAAACGGGGTGAACAATATACCTCCTGGTGGCACAGTCGTCCGGCGCTAGAATGTCACTAACATCAGGCCACATTGATAACCCGTGATCCAACAACCGTGTGGCCCCTGGGATTGCACTTCGGGACCTTATGGGCTCATATTGGCGGAAAAAAATTATGAAAAGAAACTGGACACCATCAATGAAGTCTGACCGCTCCCAACTCGTTTCGAACTTGAAACACCGTACCGGTGAACTGCACAATTGCCGAAGATTTTTCTGGTTGATTTGATGGCTAGCTGGATAAGCGGGGAGCATGCCGTTTGAGACTGGATACCAGAGTAACTAATGGTGCACTAAGTTGCACATGGAAACACTCCGTCAGTACACTCGAGGAGGAGTGGTATGCAGCCATTTCGACATACTCACAGCCGAGCGCTCACGTCGAATCACCGGAGAGGTGACATGGGAATTGAGCGCTTCTCTTTCCAGGAACCACAGTGTGTAAACCATAGTTTTGCATTCAGCAGAAGAGAAATGTCCCAGCAGTGATCTCACTTGCAGTGTTTTACAAGATAATAGCTACCGACCAACGGCGGGACATCCCTTCAATTCGATGGCGGCGATGAACCAACATTACTCGAATGACTGTGAGAAATGAGAATTTGCTGTAGAGAAATGGCTGGATGGGCAGATAACTTGAAGGCGGACCAAGCCACGATGACAGTACGGACCACGATGATCTTATTTGCGTATATTCTGGTTAATACCAGGCCATACACACTGTCTGGGAGCTGCTCGGTTGTGCCGAACATTCCCGGCCGTGTAAACGATCGTACAAAGTCAAATAAAGGTCTGTGGCAAGCAAGTGGAACATGGATTGGATGATTTGGCGTAGAAATATTGCCGACTATACTAGAATAAACATGAGGAAATGACAATTTGGGTAATCAGAAAATGGAAAATAATACAGGACGAGATAGCTCCTTATCGTTGAGCTGCTTCTATAATGAATTATGCGGCTTACCTCAAGCAAAGTTGAAAGCACACTAATGTTTAATTTGGGGATGGCACTTTGTAAGACATCAACAGATCGTGCTGTGAGAAAAATACCCGCTGTGGATTATACAGGGAAATTAAAGTGACGAACTTCCCACAAGGAGTGTTTATTCAGCAAGGAGAAGTGCGCGTGGAGAATAAGTTGATGATAAGTCTGCACGGTGAAAGTATTATCACTTAAAAATGCCAGATATGTCTGATCGATAAATAATTCACGAATAGTTTCCTGCCGAATGTACTGTGGCTAGCTTGGGCAGGGTGGAAGGTTTAGAAGAAAAAATAGAAGGCCTTAATTACCCCTTGAGGAGCCGTTGGAGGATTCCATCAGCTGTGCTTGTCGGTGCATCGGTTGAAATAACTTATGGAGTATTGCGGTAAGTAACAAGGTAAGACAGTTCAATAGTTCTGCTAAGGACCTTCTTACTGGCGCTAAACACACGTCGCGAAGGACGGTATTACACTCCGTTTTCAACGATTACCTTCCAGATCGATAGATGTCCGCCTGACACTGAGCAAGAAGAACGGACTTGTTTAGGGAACCTAAAGCCTCTCTGTCGAACCCGTGTATCAGTCGATGAGTCACTCCTGTCTTCTGATTGATCCATTACTCAAAGTGAAGTTGTTTGATCAATCAAATGGTAGGAAATAATCAAACAATTGTAACACTAAAAGAAACTGTAGCGGTAACGGGTGTGTACAATAGGCACACGTTCAAGTAAAAGGAGGACGTATCCAAAGAGTGGGAATGACTCACTCACAGTTCAGAAGCCGTGGAATTGGATAGGCCATTGTCCGACAGAAAGATAGCACCAAGGGGTAGGCCCGAACGATGACTGATAGGTGATTCCACACATGACGTGTAAAGACGAGCGTTCGGTGTCGATAGGTCAACAAACACGTGGGGCTAAAAGATTTTGCTGTGCGATGACTTCGCCAGCCGAAATATCCATACGAAGACAGAGACGGCGCTCAGTAACTCCCGTTCTATTGTACAAACCAACCAAATTTTCAAAAAAATGATGATGCTTTCAAACAAGTGTACAGGTGAAGTTAACGAAACGGCATGTGCAAAATCGTACAAAACGTTTGCAAAATATAACTATGAAATGTAAACAGTGAAAAGGTCAGTCACGTTCTACGTATATTAGTGTCCCCAACCGCCCTCACCATCAGCCGGGTGTCTAATGCATTGTCGGCGACGTGTCTTAGGTGCCGTTACTTCCAGTACTACGTGTTTTGCGATTCGTACAGTGTGTATTTATGTTTGTCATCTAGAGTTTTCGGTGACCACGCAGGTGATAATGCGGAATATTATGAACTGCGAATGAGCACGTTGGAATTTATTACAAGTTTTACGAGTTTAAAATGTACGTGACAATGATAGAAGTAAAGATGTGCAATTTTTTACCTACTGCGCCTCACCCAAAACAGATGGCCCTCGACTTGAACCTGAACCTACCGGCATCCGGTCCTAGTTGGTGGCTAGTCATTTGGGCTATGTGTTGGTTGGTTGGATTACTATGTCGAATGCCCACTTCAACTCATCGCTCCTTTCAACTTGTCGATCGATCGAGTACAAAAAGTTGGGCGTACTGCGGTTTCTGAAAGCGAGTGTAAAAAGACCGACTTTTTTGAATGAGATCACTAGTTGCCTGTGGAGCTGGAAGCATAACTCTTGTACAATATCCTTGTCTCTGTATATTCCGTTGTGGCACGGGATGTGCGGTTTGATAACAGTTTCGATCTCCGGTCGATAGATTGTGATCCTTCTGTTCCGGTTACGTGAACCGCTGAGATATTGACGGCATATAACGTGTGTTGAGTGTTGGAACCGCTAATATCAGTCGGGCACCTAGGGAGGTTGCTCCGTTTCGTTGTATTACAAGGCGAAATAGTAGGGAAGACTGTCCGGAAGGAAATCAATAAAAGAAAGGGGTAAAACTACAACACTGAAGATACGCGGGGCTGTATGTGCTTGCCTGCCGCTGGGATATTCCAGTCGTCGAGCTGCTCCCTCAGTGCAAAGATTGTTATGACCAAGACAGTCTTCGTCGGTAACGCATTCCATTTTGAACACACTCGGACGGCAAAACCCTTTCGTCTACATAAAAGGATGCTGTGTGTCGCACCTGTGGTCCATGAGACTCAGTGTATCGGTCACTGTGAGAAAGCTTGTGTTGGAGGTAATTCAAGTAGCTTAGGATTTTACATGTTAGTATCAGGTCGCATCTCAAACACCTGTATGCTAAGGGAACCGGTTATAGTTTTGAAAAACGGCCCTCATACAACAGGGGCAATAGACCCTCAACTCTCTTAGTGGCCTTCTAATGAATAGCCTACAGAGCGGTTTGAGTGCGAACGTGCACTAAATTAACGTTTCCTCAGGTGTACGCAGATATACCAGACGCGAAATGAAAATACAAATAATTGCGAGACCAAAAATATATTATGCGATAATTACACATGGTCTCGATCAGCGCTAGGCGACACCGATACGCGAAACAGCTGGGGAGGATAAGGATCCGACCGTCAAGCGCGTGTCGCGCTTGGCGCGCATACGCCGACAAGCATGCCATCAAACAAACGCGATCTCATGCATCAGGCAGACGGCAGGCAAAGATCCTTAAGGTCCTATTTACAGTGTGCTGAGATTTTAAGAAGGATTTTACACATTGTGTAGCAGGCAGATCGGCGGTATCTCCAGGTCACTACATAGCTTCCCTCCAGAAGGGTATTGCCAACGCAACCCTTCGGTCTACGTGAGAACCAACTCTGACCAGCCACCCTTGGCCTAGTCTAGTTCATGCTGCACCAGTCTGCGGTTGGTAATGCAATTCCTAGACGCCGCAGGTGGAGGAGTATCAGTGCCAACAGTTCCTGGCGAGCTCCTACTCGAGCGTCCTCTCTTACGGTGTCGAAACGAATGGGGGAATTTAGAGTTCGCATGTCGTGGTCCTGGGGGTAAACGTTGTGGTCGCATTACAGTATTCGCGTTGCGAAACTCGATAGGCTCAGGACGTAAGCACGTGCACGGAAATAAAAAGCTATATAGGTAAGGTTGGGCACATGTACAAATGGCGAACTTACATGGCGAAAATAAATACGCGGACATGCATCGAAACGCATTTTTTGGTTTCCAGAAAAAAGGTTTGCGGTATTTTTGGTTTTCAAAAGCTTTTGCGACTATTTTGGGTTTTTTCTTAGTGCTGAAATAAAACAGGACCAGACGTTTAGGCCAATGCACCCAACGACCCGAAAGTGTTACGATTGGTGTTGGCGTAGTCGGCGACGTTGTGTTCGAAGATGATACGTTCGGACAAGGCTGTTCAAAAGCTGTTGCATGCCTGGCCGCAGGATACAGAGGAGCATTGGAGGTTTCCTCAGTCCTTTCAAAGTTGGCAGGCCTCAGGCGGTCGATGCTAACGGTCTATCGAGTACCCTATTGCTCGAGTACGTAGAAACGGTCCTCCCGTTGAAGTACTTTGAATGGACCTTCGTAAGGTCGATCGAGAGGGCGTCGTGAACTATCCACGCGAACAAACACGTGTGTGCAGTTGTGGAGGCCATTGGGAACAAACACCTTGCGGTTTTGTTCTCGAGTGTCCGTGACACGGGGCGGCGCATATGCGAAACAAGTTGCTTGGCGCATGAAGCATCGTATTGGAGTGCGTCTGTGGCGGACGTGGAGTAGTCACCAGGAAGACGCAGCGGTTGGTCATAAAGGAGTTCAACGCTGGAGACGTGAAGGTCGACCTTGAGGGCCGCGCGGATGCCGAGTAAAACCATTAACAGGGCTTCGATCCAACGGATTGCATCGACGGCAGCAGGGGCTGCTTTTAGTTGTCGATGAAGTCGTCTGACCATGCCGTTCGCAGCCGGATGGTATGCCGTAGTCCGTGTGCGATGACATCCAAGTGCGTTCAACGTCTCCGGAAAAGAACCGCTTTCGAACTGGGGGCCGTGGTCGATTTTAACCGTGGCCGAGAAACTGTGAGATGCTACCCAAAGCTAAACAAACGCGCGTGTTACTGTCTCCGAGCGATCATCGGGTGAAGGGACGGCCTCTGGACATCGCATAAAACGGTCTACCATCGTGAAGATATAGGTTATGCCATTCAAATATGGCAAATGACCTACAATATATATGTGAAGATGCGCGAGTCGAGAGGTGATCGAAGGGTATCGGCCAATCGGGGCCGACACGTGGCGGTGTACCTTAGCTTGTTGACAAGCTACGCAAGATCACGCCCATGTGCAAAGATTCTTTTGCATACCGGGCCAGACGTACATATCGGGAAAATGTTTGTCCGTGGCCCGGATGACAGGATGAGCAATGTTGTGTAGCGTGTCAAACATGCGACGTCGCAAGGGTGGAGGTACGATTGGGCGAGGGTGTCCAGCGGAGGCATCGCAAAAATTTGTTCCCGGTGCTGTCGGTAGTGGAAGATCCGCGAGGCGCAATGACGAATGCTGACAGGAAGTGTGGAGATCGTTTTCCGCGCGTTGTGCGTCAGCCATAGCTGGCAAGTCGATAATATCATGGCCAACAAGTGCTGATACGCGTGACAGAGCGTCAACCACAACGTTGTCACTGCCAGAGACGTGTCGTACGACTGTGGAGAACGGCGAGATGAAATGGAGGTGGCGCACTTCGCAGGGTGAATGGCGTTCGGAACGATTGCGGAAGGCGTATACCAACGGTTTGTGATCAGTGATGATCACAAATTGGCGGCTTTCAAGGGCGTATTGAAAGTGACGAAGGGCCGAGTAAATTGCTAGTAACTCACGACCGAACATGCTGTACCTCGCTTCGGCGGGTAGCAGGTGTCTGGAGAAAAATGAGAGCGGTCCCCAGGTGCCATCGACAAACTGTTTGAGTACGGCACCAACAGCTATGTCGGAAGCGTCTACAGCCATGCCCGTGGTGGCGTTAGCGTCGAAATGGTTAAGCATCACTGCGTCGGCTAGCGCGACTTTGGTGCGATCAAACGAGTTGACGGCTGCTTCTGACAATTGGACGTTGCCGTTGCAACGGCCGCGGAGTAAATCGGTCAGAGGCTGCATGAGTTGCGCGCAATGCGGAATAAAACGGCGGTAACAGTTGACCATGCCGTTGAATCGACGGACAACAGCGAGAGTTGTAGGGCGTGGAAAGCCACGAATCGCTTGTACCCTGTCAGTCAGCGGCCGGATGCCGTGCTGATCAACATGATGTCCTGAAAACTCCACTGCTGGTTGACCGAAAACGCATTTATCCGCGTTCACAATGACGTTATACGCTGCAAGTCGTTCGAAGAGCAATCGCAGATGATTCTGGTGCTTTTTTCCGAAAACGCTCGCCACCAAAATATCATCGATGTAGGAATGGACAAAGTCGAAACCCATTGTGACGTCGTCGATAAATCGTTGAAACGTTTGAGCGGCGTTCCGGAGACCAAACGGCATGCGAAGAAACTCGAACAAATCGAATGGCGTAATTACCGCGGTTTCGGCAACATCATCTGCGGCAAATGGGACTCGGTGGTAGGCACGAACCAGATCGAACTTCGAGAACACACGGGTGCCTTTAAGGCTAGCCGTGATGTCCTGTATATGCGGAATAGGGTACATGTCCGGTACCGTGACATTGTTAAGCGCGCAAAAATCTCCATGTGGGCGCCAATCTTCTTACTTTTTTGGCACCATATGAAGAGGCAAAGCCCAGGGACTACCTGACGGGCGAATGATGCCAAGCTCGGGCATGTGTTTGAACTCGGCGCGCGCTATCTTCAGTTTATCCGGTGTTAAACGACGGGCTTCAGCGAACACCGGCGGGCCAGTGGTGACGATGTGATGCTGCATTGCACCAGTCACTGGCGGCAGCAAGGTCGGTTGTCTGAAGGCGGTCGGAAATTTTTCGACAAGAAAAGCGTAAATGCTTGTGATAACCGGGCGATACTCGGGACTGATTGGAACCACGTTGGTTAAAGTCCCAGTAACAGACAAGTTTGTTTTGTGGTCAACTAGCCGGCTGTGTCGTGTGTCGACTAGCAGGTCGAAGTGCTCGAGAAAATCGATGCCAATGATTGGCATTTGGACGTCTGCTACGATGAATAGCCATCGAAAAGTGCGGCGAAGGCCTAAGTTCAGTGTGTGAGAACGCTGTCCATAAACGGTAATAGGCGTACTGTTTGCTGCACGTAATGTTGACTGCGCCCGCGTAAGCCGCTCACGAGAATCCGATGGGAGAACGCTGATCTCTGCACCAGTGCCGATGAGGTAGCGAACTCTCGACTCGCGGTCTCGAATGAAAAACAGGCGACTTCGGGAGCCAGCAACGTCGGCCGTCGCGACGTGCTGGCGGGCTATTTTCCTTGGTCCTTTTTGGAGAAGGAGCAGGGGCTGCTGGAGAATCGAGCAGGGTTACCAAACTGCTGGTGGTACCTGCAGTGGTCGGGTTGGCACATCTTCTGAGCATCCGTCATCTCCTAGATGTCGACCAGGCGGCTCTATTTTAGGCTTACGTGAGAGTGAATGCGAGAGTGAGCTTCCAGTGCTGAGCACCTGGATCTGGCGTGTGAGTTCGGTCACAGGTCAGGAGTGCCAGTGGTTCCGGCGCTGGTTCCGATACTCGGGAGACATGTTTTCCGTATGTCTCCCAGATACGATCGGCGGTGTCAGCCCATTGCGACAGGGCAGCTTGAGGGTTGGCGCTGAGGAAATTTTGCATATCCTTAGGGAGTCGCTGGATCCATAACTTGATCAACAAGAACTCCTCGAGCTGAGTCGAGCCTGCGAGGCGTTGCATGTGGCGTAGTAGCTGTGAAGGTTTTTGGTCGCCTAACTCAGTGAAACTCAGCAGCTGAACAATGCGTTGACGGTCCGAGAGGCCAATGCGCTTGATAATAGCTTCCTTAAGCTGCTCATATGGGTTGACGGAGTCTGGAAGCTTCAAGATGTCGTCCACCTCGTCTATGACATGGGGCGGAAGAGCAGCAATTACATGGTGGAAATTCGTTAGTTCCGTGGTGATGCTTCTCAACGCAAAAGTGGCTTCTAACTCTGCAAACCAGCTTCGAGGACCGTTCTCCCTAAAAGGTGCGATAGGGGTTGGAAGAGCACTGAAAAAACGTCTGGCGAATCAAAAACGCGTTCTTGCATACTTCCGAAAGCAGCAGAGATTAAACTGAATGAATGAATGGAAAAGTAGCGTAAAATCACGTCAGAAAAAAAAAACAAAATATACGTGTTAAAAAAACGAGTTCACCCGTTTTAGTGCGTACGTGCACTAAATTAACGTTTCCTCAGGTGTACGCAGATATACCAGACGCGAAATGAAAATACAAATAATTGCGAGACCAAAAATATATTATGCGATAATTACACATGGTCTCGATCAGCGCTAGGCGACACCGATACGCGAAACAGCTGGGGAGGATAAGGATCCGACCGTCAAGCGCGTGTCGCGCTTGGCGCGCATACGCCGACAAGCATGCCATCAAACAAACGCGATCTCATGCATCAGGCAGACGGCAGGCAAAGATCCTTAAGGTCCTATTTACAGTGTGCTGAGATTTTAAGAAGGATTTTACACATTGTGCAGCAGGCAGATCGGCGGTATCTCCGGGTCACTACACGGTTTCGTGTTCCTTCCCTTCTGGCGCATATACCTGAATCACTGTCCTTCTGGACAAGGAAGTCTTGAGAACGGCCTTCAACTGAGTAAACCGTAGGCTGTTAGTGTTAAAATCGAAAGCGTTCAACATGTGTTCTATTGTTTTAGCATGGGTACAGTTGTTCTTCCCTGCAAGCGTAATTTGGTATGGATTACGCACAAACTCAATATGTTCTACGTTGACCAATCGGAGCGTGCGTTGATGATGAATTACGTTTTTGACGCATAGAACCCTAAATTATCATAAATGTGTAGCGCTAACTTTATCCCATTGGTCCATTTTGTCCACTGTAGCACAGCCGTAAAATATCACTTAATCGATGTAACTTATCCCGAATCACCGTAAGATATCCCTAAAATCACATAAATTATTCCAAACCGCCGTAAGATATCCCTAAAACAATATAAATGGGTGTAATTTGCTGCAAACCATAGGTCTCAACGCCGTTGCACAACGCATTACATATAGAAACGGTCCTACAGCACAATAATCCAACACCAAATGCAACGTCGTATGTTGTTCGAACAGCGGGATATGAAGTACGCATGAAATGAGAGCAGAAATCTGGGAGAACAATACGAAAAGTTTGATGACAAATGAGGATTACGAAAAGAGCGAGGGATGGGTAACCTGCAGGTCCTCCAGTATTTCGCCGCTCTATAAAGACAAGAGAAATATATGTCGATAAAGCTACATAAGAGAGGTGATAAACACTGACGAATGCCCCACACGTGGACAGGAAAAGATCACGCCGAGAATACCGTTTAAACTGATCACATTAGGTTCACAATTTGGCTTAAGCACACCTTAAAGTGATGCCTTATATATATATATATATATATATATATATATATATATATATATGATGCGCCAAATGCAGTTGGGTTTCAGCAATATACACATGTTTAGAATAACATGTAACACTATATCATTCATCGATCTATGCAGTTCACATTAATCGTTGAGCTCGGAACCATTTGTCACGCATACGTAAGCGCCATCTTGTATATAAATATATATGATACATGTATGTACATACGGTATATACATATATATATACATCATGCACCAGATAGGGTTGTGTGTAGGCTATGTATATGTATTTACAATATCATATAACACAATATCATTCCTATGTATATACATATATATAAACTTGCTACCTGGTAACGTTTGCTTTACCTGCTTTTTCGCTCTTCTTGCTCTTCCTACTCCACCTCTGTCCCGGGTGTTGTAAAACCAAATCTTCATCCACGTGCTCACGTCTTCACTCTTGGTCTCTGAAAAGAGAGGCTTCGACAATAGCACTTCTGCGCTCATTTGAGACTTTTATATCGTTTACACTCATCTTCGATAGCATGCCGCAACGTGGAATCCTTGAACGCTATCTTCCCTCTTCCACCCGCATAAGTCATGTGCAACGCCAATTCGGTGCCTATAGCTTCCCCCATGCAACGATGAACAAGTTGCCGTGCGGAGGGGGCACTNTTGTGAACATCCCAGCATTTCGTCACTGCTCATATATTTGGAAAGAAAACGTTTTGTTTACAACTGTTGCTCCCAATAACATTGTGATCATTGACAACCACCCTTGCCACATTGTAATTATACTTCACCCTGATACTCCCTATTGTAAAGTCCAATATAACGCCTTTCGGAAACCTGCCAGACTTTTGTTCAATCACAGCCTGCCGTTGCAGCATTTGTTCATGTATATAGGGACTGGACTCAGTGAAGATATTTTGACGGCGCCCGTATCATGAATAATGGCCAAGTGTTCGCTCTTTCCGCTGGACGCACACTTCGTTTGTATGCCTATTTTACANTTTTACATTCCTGTACGTAACTGTTCACTGTATATTTCTTTCATCACTGTAAATCGTATTGGTTAATAAATGATACGTTTCCGTCTCAGATGTACTCCGCCGTAGTTTTTGATGACCATTGTTAGGAAGCTTGTGCTGTCCCCAGTTCATCATGGATACATGATGGTATTGCGACTTGGCCGAGTGTGTCCGGTTCCTCATTCAATGAACATGTCCGACTTCACCTGGCACAACCTCTTGACTCCTCGCAGTTCCCTGTGACTGTTGTCTTTCAAACTAGTGGTTTTGTGCAATTTATAATTCATTATTTTCAGACGATCATTTGAAAGCTAGACGCTGCGCCAAGAAGGCAGAGAGTACATCAGACTTGGACTCTTCTGATGTTACTGTTAGGATGGGAAGGCGTCCCCAGCGCATCAGGTAATTCTTGTATTTAAGCTTCAAATCATGTGCATAACAAGCCCCAAAAAGACTGTTGTCTCTGTCATCATCTGACGAGCCCGAAGCCCTCTTGCACATCGGCAACGTAGGACAACCACAGCATGCTACGTTTGCTGTGTGTACCGGTCCAGTTGATTCAAGCCGACTCCCTCGGCCCATATCGACTGTTCGCGACTCCGGAGCGTTGCCTTCAATGTCCTCTCGGATGACATCATCCAAACCCATCCACCACGGTCTTTTCCACCCACACCGGTTGTCCCTTACGTTTTCACCCCCAGGACGATGTCTCCCGTTGTGCGGTGTACTGAAATGTCTCTATCTGCGTCATCCTCACAGATGGGACAGTTTTCAACCCCAATATCTTGTAGTGAGATCACCTTCGACGTCCCCAAAATTCTAAACTCCCCGCGACGTGAGATTTGCCTTGCCAGTACCCCCGCGCCTGTTCACATTACCTTAGATATGTGAACTTACTAAAAAAACCACTAACACCAAAGTTAGTGGGCCGGCATAAGTACCGCAGTTATGCTCTCAACTGTGTAATGAATTCGCACTATCTCTACTCCTGTAGGTTACATTTACTAGGATAACAGTGTTGAGCTATTACCGTTAGGAACGCCGCTTAACCAGTCCAACGCTTGTTTGAATTCTGAAGGCCGACTGGAATTTTTCGTCGACACACCCTTCTACTATGGCGTCTGCTATGCGGTTGTGCTCAAGGTGCCCTCACGTCCAGCTCTCCAGCACCCCTTAATTGTTACGTTGAAGTCTGTTGTGAACGGTGAGTAAATCAATAAATAGTTTTCTGGCAGATTCATCGTCTTCTCCCTGCGACTTCCGATTCACGGTAGCATAAGGTTGGGGAAACTCTGGGCGTACGAATTCAGAATCTAGCACTACAATCTCCCACCCAATTGTCCGCTCCCTCACTGTCTTTATCACCGCCATTCCCACGGGTTATCTCTTCACTGTTTACCTCCAGCTCGTCCGTGGGTACATCAACTGTCCGTGTTCCAGAGGAATTTTTGAACGCTCTGTTGAGGCAACAGACCAACATGATGGTGACCCTAAATCATGTTGCGAAAGAGTTGGCGTTCATAAAAGAACGTCAAGACAGCTGTCGAATAATTTCAGGTTCCTCCGGTGGACAAGATGAGCGTGACATACGTGCTCACTTGTTTCCCGTCGGAAATGTTTCACGGTTCAAGGAACTGGAGTCTGACTTGAGAAACCAGCTATACAGGAAGGTTGTGGTAGGTTGACTCAAACTGTAGTAATTGTTCTAGATGGTTTACTTGCATGGGTTGAGTGCCCCCTCCGCACGGCAACTTGTTCATCGTTGCATGGGGGAAGCTATAGGCACCGAATTGGCGTTGCACATGACTTATGCGGGTGGAAGAGGGAAGATAGCGTTCAAGGATTCCACGTTGCGGCATGCTATCGAAGATGAGTGTAAACGATATAAAAGTCTCAAATGAGCGCAGAAGTGCTATTGTCGAAGCCTCTCTTTTCAGAGACCAAGAGTGAAGACGTGAGCACGTGGATGAAGATTTGGTTTTACAACACCCGGGACAGAGGTGGAGTAGGAAGAGCAAGAAGAGCGAAAAAGCAGGTAAAGCAAACGTTACCAGGTAGCAAGTTTATATATATGTATATACATAGGAATGATATTGTGTTATATGATATTGTAAATACATATACATAGCCTACACACAACCCTATCTGGTGCATGATGTATATATATATGTATATACCGTATGTACATACATGTATCATATATATTTATATACAAGATGGCGCTTACGTATGCGTGACAAATGGTTCCGAGCTCAACGATTAATGTGAACTGCATAGATCGATGAATGATATAGTGTTACATGTTATTCTAAACATGTGTATATTGCTGAAACCCAACTGCATTTGGCGCATCATATATATATATATATATATATATATATATATATATATATATAAGGCATCACTTTAAGGTGTGCTTAAGCCAAATTGTGAACCTAATGTGATCAGTTTAAACGGTATTCTCGGCGTGATCTTTTCCTGTCCACGTGTGGGGCATTCGTCAGTGTTTATCACCTCTCTTATGTAGCTTTATCGACATATATTTCTCTTGTCTTTATAGAGCGGCGAAATACTGGAGGACCTGCAGGTTACCCATCCCTCGCTCTTTTCGTAATCCTCATTTGTCATCAAACTTTTCGTATTGTTCTCCCAGATTTCTGCTCTCATTTCATGCGTACTTCATATCCCGCTGTTCGAACAACATACGACGTTGCATTTGGTGTTGGATTATTGTGCTGTAGGACCGTTTCTATATGTAATGCGTTGTGCAACGGCGTTGAGACCTATGGTTTGCAGCAAATTACACCCATTTATATTGTTTTAGGGATATCTTACGGCGGTTTGGAATAATTTATGTGATTTTAGGGATATCTTACGGTGATTCGGGATAAGTTACATCGATTAAGTGATATTTTACGGCTGTGCTACAGTGGACAAAATGGACCAATGGGATAAAGTTAGCGCTACACATTTATGATAATTTAGGGTTCTATGCGTCAAAAACGTAATTCATCATCAACGCACGCTCCGATTGGTCAACGTAGAACATATTGAGTTTGTGCGTAATCCATACCAAATTACGCTTGCAGGGAAGAACAACTGTACCCATGCTAAAACAATAGAACACATGTTGAACGCTTTCGATTTTAACACTAACAGCCTACGGTTTACTCAGTTGAAGGCCGTTCTCAAGACTTCCTTGTCCAGAAGGACAGTGATTCAGGTATATGCGCCAGAAGGGAAGGAACACGAAACCGTGTAGTGACCCGGAGATACCGCCGATCTGCCTGCTGCACAATGTGTAAAATCCTTCTTAAAATCTCAGCACACTGTAAATAGGACCTTAAGGATCTTTGCCTGCCGTCTGCCTGATGCATGAGATCGCGTTTGTTTGATGGCATGCTTGTCGGCGTATGCGCGCCAAGCGCGACACGCGCTTGACGGTCGGATCCTTATCCTCCCCAGCTGTTTCGCGTATCGGTGTCGCCTAGCGCTGATCGAGACCATGTGTAATTATCGCATAATATATTTTTGGTCTCGCAATTATTTGTATTTTCATTTCGCGTCTGGTATATCTGCGTACACCTGAGGAAACGTTAATTTAGTGCACGTACGCACTAAAACGGGTGAACTCGTTTTTTTAACACGTATATTTTGTTTTTTTTTCTGACGTGATTTCACGCTACTTTTCCATTCATTCATTCAGTTTAATCTCTGCTGCTTTCGGAAGTATGCAAGAACGCGTTTTTGATTCGCCAGACGTTTTTTCAGTGCTCTTCCAACCCCTATCGCACCTTTTAGGGAGAACGGTCCTCGAAGCTGGTTTGCAGAGTTAGAAGCCACTTTTGCGTTGAGAAGCATCACCACGGAACTAACGAATTTCCACCATGTAATTGCTGCTCTTCCGCCCCATGTCATAGACGAGGTGGACGACATCTTGAAGCTTCCAGACTCCGTCAACCCATATGAGCAGCTTAAGGAAGCTATTATCAAGCGCATTGGCCTCTCGGACCGTCAACGCATTGTTCAGCTGCTGAGTTTCACTGAGTTAGGCGACCAAAAACCTTCACAGCTACTACGCCACATGCAACGCCTCGCAGGCTCGACTCAGCTCGAGGAGTTCTTGTTGATCAAGTTATGGATCCAGCGACTCCCTAAGGATATGCAAAATTTCCTCAGCGCCAACCCTCAAGCTGCCCTGTCGCAATGGGCTGACACCGCCGATCGTATCTGGGAGACATACGGAAAACATGTCTCCCGAGTATCGGAACCAGCGCCGGAACCACTGGCACTCCTGACCTGTGACCGAACTCACACGCCAGATCCAGGTGCTCAGCACTGGAAGCTCACTCTCGCATTCACTCTCACGTAAGCCTAAAATAGAGCCGCCTGGTCGACATCTAGGAGATGACGGATGCTCAGAAGATGTGCCAACCCGACCACTGCAGGTACCACCAGCAGTTTGGTAACCCTGCTCGATTCTCCAGCAGCCCCTGCTCCTTCTCCAAAAAGGACCAAGGAAAATAGCCCGCCAGCACGTCGCGACGGCCGACGTTGCTGGCTCCCGAAGTCGCCTGTTTTTCATTCGAGACCGCGAGTCGAGAGTTCGCTACCTCATCGGCACTGGTGCAGAGATCAGCGTTCTCCCATCGGATTCTCGTGAGCGGCTTACGCGGGCGCAGTCAACATTACGTGCAGCAAACAGTACGCCTATTACCGTTTATGGACAGCGTTCTCACACACTGAACTTAGGCCTTCGCCGCACTTTTCGATGGCTATTCATCGTAGCAGACGTCCAAATGCCAATCATTGGCATCGATTTTCTCGAGCACTTCGACCTGCTAGTCGACACACGACACAGCCGGCTAGTTGACCACAAAACAAACTTGTCTGTTACTGGGACTTTAACCAACGTGGTTCCAATCAGTCCCGAGTATCGCCCGGTTATCACAAGCATTTACGCTTTTCTTGTCGAAAAATTTCCGACCGCCTTCAGACAACCGACCTTGCTGCCGCCAGTGACTGGTGCAATGCAGCATCACATCGTCACCACTGGCCCGCCGGTGTTCGCTGAAGCCCGTCGTTTAACACCGGATAAACTGAAGATAGCGCGCGCCGAGTTCAAACACATGCCCGAGCTTGGCATCATTCGCCCGTCAGGTAGTCCCTGGGCTTTGCCTCTTCATATGGTGCCAAAAAAGTAAGAAGATTGGCGCCCACATGGAGATTTTTGCGCGCTTAACAATGTCACGGTACCGGACATGTACCCTATTCCGCATATACAGGACATCACGGCTAGCCTTAAAGGCACCNATATTCAGGACATCACGACTAGCCTGAAAGGCACCCGTGTGTTCTCGGAGATCGATCTGGTTCGTGCCTACCACCAGATCCCAGTTGCCGCAGACGACGTCGCCAAAACCGCAGTAATTACGCCATCCGGCTTGTTCGAATTTCTGCGCATGCCGTTTGGTCTCCGGAACGCTGCTCAAACATTTCAACGACTTATCGACGACGTCACAAGAGGTTTCGACTTTGTCCATTCCTACATCGACGATCATTGGTGGCAAGCGCCCCCGGAGAAGAGCACCCAAATCATCTGCGATTGTTCTTTGAACGATTTGCAGCGTATAACATCACTGTGAATGCGGATAAATGTGTTTTCGGTCAACCAACAGTCGAGTTCTTAGGGCATCATGTCGATCAGCACGATATTCGGCCGCTGACCGACAGAGTACACGCGATTTGCGACTTTCTGCGCCCTACAACGTCTGCCACTGTCCGTCGTTCCAACAGCATGGTCAACTATTGCCGCCGTTTTCTTCCGCATTGCGCGCAACTCATGTAGCCTCTGACCGACTTACTCCGTGGCCGTTCCAACAGCCAGAAGCAGCCGTCGACTCGTTCGATCGTACCAAAGACGCGCTAGCCGACGCAGTGATGCTTCACCATTTCGACACTAACGCCACTATCGGCCCCGATTGGCCGATACCCTTCGATTATCTCTCGACTCGCGCATCTTCACATCGATATTGTAGGTCCTTTACCACCTTCGAAAGGCATGACCTAAATCTTGACGATGGTAGACTGGGGGTATCTCACACTGGCGAAGTTCGTCACTGCTGACACGGTGCTTCCACCAGACGCAACCAATACTTCGGACACCGATGGTTGAAAACGGATACCCTATGAACATCCTCTGTGCGAATGGACCATATTTCGGGGCCGTGCAATAGGAATACCCTTACAGTGGCATCATACGCTCTACCTTCCACAGAAAGATGATATCGGAGCATTACAGACATTAGCGCACTGGCCCCCAAGTATTTCGGCCACCTCATGTGTTGCAGAGATAACGCCCATCGCTTGCCTGACGCAACAATACGATTGATGGAAGAATTTTTCGACGACGACGAGTGCAGTAAAAAACAAAGTCCATATTTTCTGCGCCGATTAGAGCACCTGGGGTTATAGGTAATAGCGATTACGGCAGATTTGCGATTTGCATCAACCGCAAACTCTTACAGATTACTCAATGTCCACATGTGGATATTGGACTGTAGTTCACCAGAATGTCGTATAGTGAATAATTGTGTACGAAGATCAAAAAGTCGGCAAATACTCCGTTGATAAGGGAACTTCCCTTGAGTGATTTATCGGTCAACTAGTCGCGTAGCATAGCCTTCGTTGGTTAGGTCATGTACTCCATGTGCAACTGAGCGTTTGCCCAGCCGGACACTAACGGGTAGATGAAACTGCATGGTGGTCAAGCAACAGTATGGCCGCAAAATATGAAGACCCCCACTGCTCCATTAACTGAAATGGGTTGGTGTCGCCTACCTGCCTAGGGTTTTCGTGGTCACTCAGACCGCTGGTTGGAATGGCTATTCGAGATGGTGGTGTACCGCAGTCAGCGAAGTAGCGACTGATACACGGGTTCGAGGCAGAGACCGAAGGTTCCCGGATCCAGTCGGTTTTTCTTGCGCAGTGTCAGCGGGTGTCTGTTGATCTGAAAGGCAATCAATGAAAGCAGGGTGTAGCACCGCTCTTGGGGATTACGGTGAATACAAAGAACAGAGTGAGATTACTTACTTAATAAATTTAGGTAAACGAGAATCAATCAAAGCTTTAAGACGATCACTAGTAGCGCTGTTGAAAACCTCAGAAGTAAGGCTGTTCCAATGGTTAATAATCCTGTAGGAAAAGAACTGCTGCCTAAGAAATGTCAAAAGACGAAGCTTGGAAAGCTTCCTGTTGTCCTTCCCGGCCGTCGTCATTCGCTACAGTGAAAAACTGTTCTACGAGACCTGCTCTAAAGAAGTGTGTAAGTTAAATCACCGCGGAGTCTTCGGAATGCAAGTGGGTACAGATCATGAATTCGAAGTCGAGACTCGTACGTGACATTTCTTAGATCCGCGACTATCTTGGTAGCCGCTCACTGGACACGCTCAACAGCTAATACGTTTCTTAAGACCGGTATACACGACCTGATTAGCGTACTTCAGGAGCCGTCTTGTATGAACCCGTAAAGCGTTTGGAACGCCTTCTTGTCTGTGTGCGGGAAAGTGCGCCCAATCATCTTAAGAGCGGCGAATCTCTTTTTTGCTGCCATCTCATGGTGATACGCGGAGGATTAGTCAGACGACAACCAGATGTCAAGATCTTTATTCAGATCGACTTTCGTGGTATTTACTGTGCTAAACGCACTATGAATTACCAAGGCACTGCCAGAATCTTCACCAAGTGAAAGGTGGGCAGACATATTATCATGTAGTGGGAGACTCCAATCGTCCACCCAGCGCTTAGTTGCGTCAAGATCAGTTTGCAGTGCACGGAGATCAGTGGCATTCCAGATTTTCAGGTCGTCGGTGCATAGAAGGGCGTTGCTGGAAATATTATCCGGAAGGTCTTTGATGTAAATCAGGAACAACAGAATACCTAGCACTAACCCTTTGGGACCTCCCACAAAAATGAAAAGGGGAAATGAGAGGTATGATCCGATTTTAACTCTAAAAGTTCTATTATCAAGAAAAGAGGCGATCCAGTGTGGAACCTCTCCTTGAATACCATAAGCTTCCAGTTTGTTTCAGGGGGCCGTGTGCGACGCGGTCGAAAGTCTTGGCGAAATCGAAGAGGATAGCATCCAAGATGAGGCCATTGCCTTTGCCCTCCGTCAGTCCATCCACGGAGATAAGCTTGTTTGTTGTGCATGACCGATTTGGCAGGAAGCCATGCTGGGTGGAAGAGAAAAGATGACTTGATAAGAAGTGATTGAGAATGGCACGCTTTGATAGGTGCTCCATTATCTTGTACGGGATGCTAGTGAGACTGATTGGCCGATAGCTGGTTGCAGAGTGTCGGTCGTCTGCTTTAAATATAGGTGTGTCCGTCGCCCCTCTCCATGCACTAGAGAGGGTGCTAGTCTCGACTGTCCGCTTAGACAGCTTATAAAGGGTTCTGCCAGACTAGCAGCTGCTTCCTTGATTATTCTGGGGTGGATCTTGTCAGGATCGATTGTACAGTATGAATTCACCTTGAATGGAAAGTCCCCAAAATCCAACACAGAAAACTCAGCGGTAACGGGTGCGCTCGAAAACCATGGTTGCCGGGAGTTATGCAGCGGTAGGATGGGCTGTCAACATGGCGGTGCGACGTTGTAGACTGCCGAGTAGTACTCCCCGAATAACTCGGCCACAACTAGGGAGTCAGATGAAGTCTTCCCGTCTGGTAGTCGCAAGGACAGAATCAAAGTTTTAATCTTTTCCAGTCGTCGCATAAGCTTAACCAATAAGTTTTCGTTCTCGCGAGCTCTGGGGAGAATCTTTTCTTCTACGAGTTTGGTGTGTACACGGATTTCCCACCCACACCTATTTCGAACAATGTGGGGCGCGCTTACGCCGTCTGAGTTTCTCGTAGGTTTGTGCTTCGCGAATAAATGTGAACGGTCATCCAGGATAGTTGTGGGTTCCCGAAATCATAAACGCCAATATTAGGTCACCTCTCTGTCTATGGTATTCCAAGAAGAGTAGATTTAGTTGATAAAGCCGCTCAAGATAGGGTTCCATACCCAACCTGCAACCTGCTTTTGTCGTGTGCCTCTGAAGAGTTTCCAAAGTATGTTTGCCCTTCTGTAAGTGAGGAAAACAAACAAAGACCCCTTGCTCGAGGTGGGGGCGTAAAAAGCTATTTTGGAGGTTACTAAAACATGATCGCTGGAATTTTCCAAATATACACTTCAAAAGCGCTCGTGCGCTATTAGCTTTCTTGGCGCTTCTCTCGGCACTAGGTGAACTCGAGAGGTCGTCAGAACATTGTCATGGTCTTTTTCTGTCTGCAACTTGGAGCGGAACTCTGCCGAGGAAGTAAAAGAATTTATGCCTATGTCTGATATACATATCTCTGCATTTACTGACATTGAACTCGTTGAGGTTCATTTCAGACCATTTTTGGAGGGCGCTTATATCAATCTTTGGGGCGCTCGAGTCAGAGCTGTTGCGCACGATACGCCGGACTTGAAAACCATCAGCAAACAGCAGCAGTGAAGACGATACTCCAGGCAGTTCTTCGTTGATGAAGACAGAGAAAAGTAGTGACCCCACGATGGAGCCCTGTGGGACTACGCTGGGGTTGAGTATGGCGTTCACTATAGAGGAATTCACTCGCACGCGTAGGAACGGTTTGATAGATAAAATCTGAGTGAGCAGAGCTGGCAACCCTTGATATCACAACGGTTGATCTTGTCTGATAAAACAGTGATTCACTTGGTCAACAGAACAGAATGCTTCACGTAATCCGACAGCAATGATGAAAGAAAAGAAATGATAACTCCTGATTACACTGAACGGCGAAATTAAATCACACTCCGATTAATAAGAAGCAGGAGAAAGACTCTTCCAACATTTTTCCGACTCTTTTGAATTAACATGCGCTCGAGATCCCAACATTTCGCAGTCAATTTGTTCCACGAGTTGATTATCCGGTTAATGAAGAAGTTGAAAGAAACAGACAATCGTGATCTTGTTTTCAAAATTCTGAACCTGTGGCCCCTTAAATCTCTGTCGTGACGCAGTACAAACTAACCTGCTAAGGGACTTGTACTTGTGTGGTGGGCGATTTTGCCCTCTTCGATAAAGTTCTGTCCTATCCTCCAGCGTTCGAACGAAAATAAGCTCGATTGACTAAGCTGGTCTTGGTAGCTCATATCCTTCAACCCCATACCATGCGTGTGGCGAGCCTCTGTACTTCCTCGAGGGCGCCTGTGCCATTTTGAGTTACGGTAACCAAGCTGGGGTACAGTGTCCCAAGTGTGGATGGAACGTTGTGGAGTACGGTGAAATCAACTCTGCTGGGTATGGGTTATCGGTTGCGGATTCCAGCAGATATGACTCTCGCCTAAGTTTTGTTGCGGCTGCGACTCACTGGACAGTTGATGTAAACGTGCTCGTGGCTTAGATTCCAAACTCTCTAGTTTGCTGTTTATCTGCTAGTTCGGTTATCTTTCCATGTTAATCTTCTAGGTACCTGGGAATCGACTAGAAAGCACTAGCAAAGGTGTAGCTCCCGAGAACCTTTATAAACCTCTCAAATAACTGTTTCCTTAGTACGCGATCTTGTATGACATGTTAGGTGGAATTCTCAAACCACCTGTTAATGTCCGTCGACTCAACAAATGTGGTAATTATCATACACTTAGACGTGTAGAAGGCTTTTGATCGTGTGCTCCATAAGTGCTTGTTGATCAAAATAGCATCTTTTGGTGTACAAAATCCCTTGTGTAGCCGGTTTTCTTCGTACCTCGAAAGTCGCACTCAAACAGTCAAAATGGGGGAGCACTGCACAACACCAAAACCCGTGACAAATTGAGTGATTCAACGGAGCGTTTTGAGACCATTGCGTTAATCGATGTATATAATTGACTTACGTGATGGCATTGAACATAACAAGTCCATTCTGTTTGCTGTCTATATCAAAATCGTTTAAACCTTCCGTCAGCCCAGTCACCCCATGTCTTGTCTACGAATTATACGACAGGACCTAGCGCCATTGCAACTGTGGTGCAAAACATGGCTAATGACGTTCTCAGCGAGTGAATCGAACATCATTACTTATGGTTCTAATTTACCCAATTGTTCCGTTTCACTGGATGTTTATACTATTGATACAACCACTTTGGTCAGAGACCTAGTAACACGGTGTTCAAACCCCTTTATTTTGCTCCAAACAACTATTTACAGGTGGCGAAAACTAGAAGAAAAATAGGCTGTATCAAAAAGACGTTCAGTCTAATAATAATAATCAGCTGCGTAGCTGATGCCTTACAAAATGTGCCCGGCTTCGACTTGAGTATCACACATTCACCTGCTATCATCTATGCAAGTCTTATAGGCTTGTGTTAGAAAACCTTCGACGATCATTTGCCATAGGCATGTTAGAAAATTCTCCTCCGTTCACCTATTACCAACTTGGTATGGATCCACTTTCGTTGCGTAGACTAAAGTTGAACCTGACACTGCTGTATAAACTCATACATTCGGGCGTTGCTACCACAGCATTAACCGTCCACTTACAACACAGCCCCCCATACAGTCTAAGAAATGAGGGCTCTATCTTGCCAACCCTGATATCTCAGAAAGGTATACACACAAACTTCTTCATTGTAAGGTATTCCTATATTTCGAATATTCTTCCGAATGAAGTCAGAGTCAGTAACAGCACTCAGTGTTTTAAAAAGGGGTTTGGACAGCCATCTCACGATATCAGACACAATGTTTATCTTCGAACTCTTTGTACCCCTGATGACCTATTTGAGTGTGGTCGGGAATACATTTAATCGTCAACTGCGTATTACGTAGATAACGACCTCCATGGTATAACCCTCCTCGAAAACAACCTGGTTGAAAAGGTTCGTTTTATCATTTACTCACACGATCATTTAGCACTTGACCTGCTGCANCACTGGATCGCCTCTTTTCTTGATAATAGAACTTTTAGAGTTAAAATCGGATCATACCTCTCATTTCCCCTTTTCATTTTTGTGGGAGGTCCCAAAGGGTTAGTGCTAGGTATTCTGTTGTTCCTGATTTACATCAAAGACCTTCCGGATAATATTTCCAGCAACGCCCTTCTATGCACCGACGACCTGAAAATCTGGAATGCCACTGATCTCCGTGCACTGCAAACTGATCTTGACGCAACTAAGCGCTGGGTGGACGATTGGAGTCTCCCACTACATGATAATAAGTCTGCCCACCTTTCACTTGGTGAAGATTCTGGCAGTGCCTTGGTAATCCATAGTGCGTTTAGCACAGTAAATACCACGAAAGTCGATCTGAATAAAGATCTTGACATCTGGTTGTCGTCTGACTAATCCTCCGCGTATCACCATGAGATGGCAGCAAAAAAGAGATTCGCCGCTCTTAAGATGATTGGGCGCACTTTCCCGCACACAGACAAGAAGGCGTTCCAAACGCTTTACGGGTTCATACAAGACGGCTCCTGAAGTACGCTAGTCAGGTCGTGTATACCGGTCTTAAGAAACGTATTAGCTGTTGAGCGTGTCAAGTGAGCGGCTACCAAGCTAGTCGCGGATCTAAGAAATGTCACGCACGAGTCTCGACTTCGAATTCATGATCTGCACCTACTTGCATTTCGAAGAGTCCGCGGTGATTTAACTTACACACTTCTCTAGAGCAGGTCTCGCAGAACAGTTTTTCACTGTAGCAAATGACAACGGCCGGGGAGGACAACAGGGAGCTTTCCAAGCTTCGTCATTTGACCTTCTTTCACATTTCAAATCCAGGTCTTTGTGAAGGCCAGTGCCTGTTGATGTCCTGATGCTTGATTGGTGTGATCCGGAGATTGGCCAGACTGCGTTTTCTGTTGATGTGTTCAGTGGTGGTCTAAAGGTAGGGACAGAAGAAAATAAGTTTCAAAACCTGGCTGGTATAAGTAGCAGAAACCAATCATACTTCGGTCAGTACAAAGTAGGAAAAAGGTGGTTCCAATATTTGTCTAGCTCTCTTTTAAATATATCCACGCTCTCAGCCTCAACGATCTTTGCAGACAGCTTGTTCCACGAGTTTACTACCCCGTTGGTGAAGGAGTTATATCGGACAGCCAATCGTGGTCTTGTTTTCTTGACTGTGAACCTACGGCCCCTTAAATCTCTGTTCTGACGCATCTCGAACAAATCTGCCATGGGGCTTGTTCCAGCGTGGTGGGTAATTTTGTACATTTCAATAAGGTCTCCTCTTACCCGCCTGCGTTCGAGCGAAAATAAGTTCAACGAAGTTAGTCGGTCTTGGTAGTTTAGACCCTTCATACCCCATACCATACGTGTGGCGAACTTTTGTGCTATTTCGAGGGCGGCTATATCGTTTTTGAGATTGGTGCAGCAGTTCTTTTCCTACACGATTATTAACCATTGGAACAGCCTTACTTCTGAGGTGTTCATCAGCGCTACTAAAGGTCGTTTCGAAGCTTTGATTGATCCTCATACACACAAAATTTCATCTTGCAAATAATCCTACTGTGTTCTTGGTATTCACCTGTGCTACACCATGCTTTCAATGATTGCCTTTCAGATCGCCAGACGCTTGCTGACACTGAGCAAGGAGAACCGACTGGATCCGGGAACCTTCGGCCTCTGCATCGAACCCGTGTATAATTTGCAGAATTGTAACGCATTTCGCTGTCGTGTGATTGACGCCATTTTGGTTGTCGTTTGAGAAAGTTGTGCGCATGACTTACTGGGCCTCTGGCTCATGCTGTTTCGGTTTTTGTTATCACTCCAGATTCTCGCTGTGCTCCCGTCCTTTAGAGAGACACTGTTCCTCAGTGCCTCCACTCTGTCGCGCATTATCGAATCGCTGCAGAAACGCCCGGACATTGTGCAATTAAACCACTTCCAGGTTCGGGTTGTTTGATGGACGCCGCGAAATGTGCCGAAACTGTAATAACTTCTGAGGGAAATGCTGCAGCTGAAAACAGAGAAGATAAATTGGAGGCTTATGAGATAGATGAAGTCGAAGTACCAGATTGTGGTAGTGAAGATATTGACTTCGAACATTGTAGGATAAAATCAATTAACCATTTGAATCGGTTCCCTAATGTACGTTTCTCTGTGATTAGTTTACTCCCAGGTAAAACGGTTGTGTTTAAGGAACAATCTCATCAAATGCTTGGAAAATTTTACACCGGTGGCATCCACATTGCACGAGTTAGATTTATATGATAATCAAATTACTAAGGCAAGCTTTGGATTCATGTGCTTCTTGATTTTTTCTACATTGTGCAGCAGATATCCTTACCTATTATGTTTCCCATGTAACAGATCACCATTTCTCGCCATAACCTATCTGTACAGGACGTTGCAAAATCGTATGGGTAGGCGTAGTGATAAAGTGCTTTTCGGTTGTTACGCCACGCAGCGTAATATGTCACGTATTGTTTACATGATGTTAGGCTGCTCAAACCTGGTCATAAGCGGTTAGGATTTTTGCCTTTCACGGTGCACTTTGGCTGTCGATGTTGCCACGTTACTGTCCCTAGAGGAATATGGCTCCACCAGCACTGTTGGAAACCGTTATTTCGGCTATGTGGTGTGTGCTTCTCGAGACAGAACGAAGTGTTTAGGATTGGCCTTCAAAATGTCCGTGAGGGGTTTCAGAAGCTCTGAACATCGTGGGATAAAACGACAATAATAATTGTCAATACCTAGGAAGCGTCGGAGACCTTTTAAGGACTGTGGCTGTGGGTAGTCCTTAACAGCACTAATTTTCTCTGGCAAAGGCCGGATACCGTTACTGTCGATTCGGTGTCCGAGAAAATCTATGGAAGTGACTCCGAAGGTACACTTCATAGGGTTTAGCGTGACACCGTATTGGATAAGACGTTCGAACAGCTTTCGAAGATGTGACTCGTGCTGTTGAGTGTCCTCACTGGCGACTAAGATGTCGTCAGTATAAACGTACACGAAATCTAAACCACGAAGTACTTGGTCCATGAATCTTTGGAAGGTCTGTGCAGCGTTCCGTAAGCCAAATGGCATACGAACGAATTCATACAGTCCAACGGGAGTGGTAATGGCGGTCTTTGGGACGTCTTCCGGGGCCACGGGGATTTGGTGGTAAGCTCGAAGCAAATCTATCTTCGAGAAAATGCTCTTGCCGTTTAACCCGATTGAAAAATCGTGAACGTGAGGAATAGGGTATCGGTCTGGAACGGTGACGTTGTTCAGGGCGCGGT
>QNGE01005974.1:0-13385 GCA_008508345.1 Paragonimus westermani | reverse complement strand
CAGCTTCAACTCGGTTCCTCCCTCAGGGTTCGCGACATATCAGCCGGCAACGGAAACCAAATTAACGACAGAAGTTGACCAAATCGTATATTACAATGTAACGACGTCTAGTAGTCTTGATGCAATTCGAAGATTAATGAGCAGTATACAGGAATCAGTAGTGGTATGTTGTAGCATATGGTCAGGAGGTTCATGCAGAGTGGCTTTAATAAAAGTAGCCTTCTCAAACATATATATGCGAGAACCGAAGCGCCGCGATTTACCCATTTAACCCAGCCCAGAATCACGGGTTAAATTCTAAATTGCCTTTGATGCTATAATCTAACTGCTCCTCTCCGCCAGGTAACTATATCTGGACAACTGAGCAATAGTTTATACAGCAAATCTGTGTATACTTAATTATATATTGCATCTTGTCTAACGGCCTCATGATAAGGGATTGATGTTTGTTGCGTATTTCAATAGCAGCGACTGTATGCATTACAGAAATGCCCGCTAGAAACTTTGCGTCTTATACACATCTCGACGAGTGTATGGAGTGTTCAAAGCATTGGAGATGTCCTTTGGACCACGACAGTGGCTGTTCAAGAAAGAACACACGTTCGCTGATTCCGTTCAGCGGATTACGGTGAATGGTGGAACGGTTATAAATATCTAAGTAGATTGTATGCTATCCGAAACACCGGCGGTGTCAAACTAGTATTGCCTTGGAATTATGTACTAACTGTGATGAACAGAGTGCGCTATCTCTTAGCTGTGAGTAAGAAACAGAATGTTAAACGGCGAAAGATGGATTTCAAAACGATAGATCTATCAGATACAGGGGCGCACAATCATCTGGTTTCGTCCGTTTGCTCATTTGCACCTAAGCGGTCGTGAAAACTTTGAATGAAATAGCTACTGAATTCGGAGTGCTAACTACACTCAGACACTTGCTAACCGAGGTAAATGAAGCGACCTTTGACTTTTTNGGAGTGCTAACTACACTCAGACACTTGCTAACCGAGGTAAATGAAGCGACCTTTGACTTTTTGGCAAAACTTACTTGATTCATGATGTGCTTTTTCTCTTATTCAAGTTATGCAGGACAGAAATCAGCCGAGGTTCGTTGCAGCATTTATTACTCTGCTTAACTTGACCGCCAAGGAGTCTTCGTGTGCCGCGACTAGTTCGCTTAGATTTGGCAGATTTACTGCGAAAACTGATGAGCACATTCCTCAAAGAACAAACTACGGAACAGATGCAAGCATCCTGGTCTGCTGCGCAATCACAATCACCTGTGACAATCAGGTATTTTTTGACAAGCCAGCGAACGTTGGATTTGAATGCATGTAAGGAAATGTCAGCTAAACTAGACAAGGTCTCGTTATGCAATGTTCCCAGTGGTCTCTACACATACTCTACATTCAGTAGACGGGTATAAAAGTATTCGGACGCTTCCGAAGCCACTGCAAGAAGTAGGTTCAAGTCTTCTGCTTCAGTGTGTTACTTCAACTAAGTTGATCCAGTACACGCACTGCATCCAACAGAAATTCCTGCACGTCTTCTCATATCAATAGAGCTCCTCTGTGCAATAAAGTGGATGAACTGAAACCTTGCTCTGTTCGACAGCAGCAACATAAACTGAGCACAAGATGAAATGGTGGCCAGTCGACTGTCCAGTTTCAAAATGCATGTCATTCACGACGCTGAGGATTCAGTAAGGAAGCTAACGTGATGTCTTATCTGGTCGTCACCAAGAGAGTCAGGTTGTCCGCAATAGGGTACATCCAAATTCCCCTGGCCAGTAGCTAGCGTCATTCGAAGCCTAACACACTTGAGTGGTGTAATCTTCGCATCACCTTCTGCGCATAGCATTGTAGACATGTTCTGGTGGAGAACCTCCATCAGTTAGTACTGACAGGATGAACTCACACTTTCAGCGATTACTGCTACCTATACCACTTGGGATTTCCGTGAGGTACTAATGTACCATTCCAACTCTCACAGAATCATTCCTGCATGAGTGAACGTCAGATGGTATCTTGTCTCTATCGTATTCTTGACAGTGTGGTTGGTTTTATGAGTAATCATGAAGACCAAGCCACACTTGCTCACAGGAAAACTGAACTGGGGACTTGAATCACGAGTATGAGGTTGGAACTTACAATAAGCAAAACTTGAGTTCGAAAACCAATCATAATATGAACTTGGAAGAGATAGGTCCACGATGTAACGAGGGCAAGAATCCTAGCCCTGTGAACACATCCAGTCTGGATCACCAGTGACAAAGGAACCTCAAGCAAATCTCCGATATCGTCAGTTATCACGTCCTAATTTAGCCCTCATACCCACATGAAGGTCAGAAAGATCGAACCAGTGGATGCGCTCAACGCAGAGACGATACCAACCGGAACCGAACAAAACTGTACCGTGAGTGTACGTCAAATCAGACAGTTTCATCACCGCTACTGAAACAGAACACCACTCTAAAGCTAAGGCTGGACACGTCGTCCTTTCGTAGTTGGGTTGCAACACGTACAACGTTGAAATCTTACAGTTTCCAAATTCTGTCCTACTTTCCGGAGCACATACCAATATTAGTCATTCTTAGTCTGAACAGTAGTTAGCTGTGGATTACTGCGCATTGAGAACAGCTGCCGGGAAGAAGGAGGTCAACTAAGATAAGCTGTCTTAACTCGTGGAGCTACAATTGGCATCGAGATTAGAGTTCACACATGCCTACTACGATAGGTGCCAAATGTTGCATTTCGGCCATCCTTAGAAACCCGACGATATAGCCGCATCGAAAACCTGGAATTAGTTGACACTAATTCTCATATTTATCTGTGGATTACAGAACGACCACCACAAACTGCCAACCAATTTCTCTGCATTACCTGATATCCCTGTGCCGTGTTTGCGTTGTCCTCAGTTTTACGGCACCTCCTCTAATTTCTTTAAATTTGTCCGTCTCAATTTTTCTTGAGCTCATCCTTTCAAATATCCGCGATACTATTCTACTTCTGTCTTTGTATTGCTTCTCGATGTTCACACTCTAAGCTTCATTCAACGACCTGCTATTCTGTGTTTGTCTTTTCCGGATGTTTGTGGACTTCCTAGCTGGCTTCCTCTTTGCGCCTCGGTTCAATGTTCTAATATACTCTCTCAGTAGCCCTGCGATCATCGACATGGTTATGGATATTCTAATTTAACTTTACTGTTGCCCGTTTTCACCCCGCTGGTATTAAGGTGCACACTGCACCTCGAAGTACCTACTTGTGGTGATTACGATGGAAGTGGTACAAACTCTGTTCCGAATGTATGCTGATGGTCATGTTCGAACTGATATTTCACGGTCGCTTTTGTCTTTGTTTGGACTCATAGGGAGATTAAAGTTCTGTGACATTACACAACAAAACAACAGCCTAGCCTCCAAGCAAATCAAATTTCATCAAACAGCGGTTTACCCGGACTTCATGTTTTCTTCACCGTTTTTATGTAAACTAACATTTAGTTTCGAATCACCAGTCCTGCTCACTCCAGCGTCATGAATCAGGCGAGTCTTTGAGCGTTTAGGATTGTGTAGTCTCCGAGGACATTCGTGTAGACCAAATCGGTTGTCGGCAAGTGCCCTCAACAAAACTTGCGAAATTCAGCGGTTCTGTTGCTGAAATTACATGGATCATTGAAATTATTGGAAACACAAGAATTAAGAATATTCAGAATTTTGGTTTAATGACGTTGATCGAGTGCAACGCAATAGATGAAAAATGACAAACGTGTGCTTGCTGCACAAGCAGTGAGGATCAGGTGATTATGCAACAGAAATGCTAGTTGAAATTAAAACAGTGAATTTGGCGCATTGCTACAAACCACGAATGAATTGTGTTTCAACGGCTTTTCTCACAGATACCGGTAGTGAATATCACACAGTACCACGAGACTGTCCAGCTGGCAGCGTGGACTTGAAAAAGCAATAGAAATGCATGTGTTGTATCTAAAATCATGGTCAACAGGCGTTGAAACTGTTAGTAGAAATCTGAGAAGGCGATAAAGGTCGGATAGAACGTAACACAGCAGAGGGCTCAGTGAACATCCGCACATCTGGCTTCGCAGCTTCAATGACCGATCGCCCTGTTGAGTAATAAGATGATCAAAGCTTTGAACCCTCTCTCTCTATTGAACAACGTCGTATTCCTTCCCTCAACTGGATAATGCCCACACTATCACCCATTGTGACTTAGGATCTTGTAAGTGGTCGCTGGTACCTAGTAATTTGTAGACATTATGCAACGACTAACAAATGTTTAACCGCACAAATTCCAAAAGAGCTAAACAAGGGACGGCATGTTTGAACAAGCTATACAACACGTCGGAATCACTGCTAAACCCATCCATTCTTATACTGCTATCAACTGCTCACCGTACGTCCGTGTCATCAATATATAACAGTTGCGAGGGACTGTAGAGATTACTGTACTTCAAGAAACAATGAGAGGAAGACGGTCTGCCCACTGCAGCAATTCCAAATCGAAGATCTGCTGGCACGAATGAGACTTAGCGACTTTAAGGACGAACAACTGAATTTTATCAGCAGATTGTACGGACGAGCCTAAAGACCAGAGAGGAAGTCAAGGTTCATTGAATGAATTTGTGGAACCCTCCACCAGGAATTAGTGTGCATTTAGATCAGCTCCTTATTCCACCAGCATACATGGGAATCGGCACCCGAGTTTATAGTTTCTTACCGTAACACAATTGATCAAGACGCAAGTATTTAAAAAAACACCAGAAATTGTCATTTTATCTGCCACCACATGACTGGAATTCGTACGCAAAACACCATTTTCGATCATATTAAAGTAACCAACTCTCTGTTGACGATCGGATCAAGCCCTCGAACACATTTGCTCCGTAAAACGCATTAAACAGTACCCTTAACAGAACAACTGGAGTAGCCGGATAGTCACTCACCCGAACATGACGGAACAAAATAAAACGACAACATCACATGTGACAATGATTCATCTGCAGCAAGAACTCTAGTCGAGGTTACTGAATAAGCAAAAAAACATCAGCCGTCTGAACAACTTACAGAAAGATACTCGGAACTCCGGAGGCAATAGAGGGCAACAAATACCACATAGAGTCTTTTGCAATCACTATAGGTCAACCTGGGCTCATTCATACGGTTCATAATTTGACCGTTTACTCTTTCGTCAAAGTTGACAGTGTCGGTGTGTAAAAAGGTGAAATATTTTAATTTACGCTACGTTCTCCAAATGAGTCATTGATCAACATCTTACCGAAAGGATTTCCGCCAATCTGCACATCCAAATACTTTTGTAATTAAATCAAGTGGTTAATGCTACACAGCTCAGCATGTCCTGTCAGACAGCAACTGACCACAGTTTTGACAAGCACTGATAGTTGTGCAGTCGATTCATAATGTCTACGTTGTTGACTTTATATTTGCTCCTGCTATAAACCTATCAAAAGACTGACTTTTGGAAAATCTCATTGCCCGCCTTCAGTGCACAACGTGAAGAATGGGAACAGAGTTTTACTTTTTGTCTGACAATCGAATAATGAGTATTGGCTGATATTAATTCAGTTGCGAAATACCTCGTGCAGAAGGTTCTGCATAGGGTAGTTTATTTTATTCGGTCGTAAGTCTGCTTATGAAGGATGTAAAAATGACACCAGTCGTTTTAGGCCACATGCTAGCAGTACAATCATAGAACAGCATCATTAGGCAGAGGAACACCACTATTGCAAGAAACACAGCTAGAAATAACATGTACTGCAAACGATTTTCCCCACAAAGCCAACAGTCATCGGGAACTTAGTGCCAAATTTGTCGCGTTTGTTTAGCACACGTTTTACAAGGTTTCAAGTTTTCAGTAGTTCGTCAATCGCCAGTTCCACATCGGTATCACACGTCATCCTGCGATATGTATAATGTGCTTCGCAATCTTTTCCCGACAGATGAAATTATAGATTGTTCTTCACGGTTTTGTGAAGTTAGTATTTTTTCGTTAGCTGGTAAAATCGCTTCAGTTTTTGAAAGATGTGAACAGTTTCCCTAGCTTTGGCATTCCAAAGAAATGCCCACTTTCATAGAGCCTCCCAGCGTAGATTGTGTTTAAGGATTTCTAGAGTCTCTTTATCAGGGTGTAATTCTTACTGGCACCAAATCACTATGAACATCACTTTATCGCCATTAAACCATTATTGCTACTAATTACCCTCCATGCACCTCAGGCAGAATTACCATCCCAGAATCGTTTTCGATCCTATTCTATACTCACCCTGAGTACGTTCAGTTAAACTCCACATGGACAATTTCTTATTGTCAGTAGATAGTCTCCTGCATGTTGATGATCGGATGCCGTGTGTTGAATGCTATTTCATTCAGTCACTCACTTTTCTCAAGCTGATACACACTGGCAGGTTTTTACCATAGAATGAAGGTTTCACGTGATTGGTTAGTCGTTTCGATATGCAGGTCACACAGTCTAAATGCAGCCCAATAGGAGTCGTGTGCCGATGATTGGCTGGAACCTTTGTTTGCCCAAGGGTGGGTACTGGAGACGGACAGCTCAAGTTTCAGCTAGCAACTTTCCGAACGGGAAAATTTCTAGAGGGCACTATTTAATGAAAGGTGAATAATATTTGTAACGCTGGTTTTACATACATTTTTGTGATTCACAAAAGAACGTAGGAGAGAGATGAGACGAAATGATCGACTTAGTTAAGGAATCATTATCCTTTGTTGACAGTGTTCAAAGATCGATTCAAAATGCGCTGAGGACTCTTTTAATTCTTTCCCATAACTGGTTACATGTTTTGCGTAATTCAATACGTCGGATAAGCAGGTCAGCTTCGGACAAACAAAACGCAATCAGAGAAAATGAACGATCCAGCTGTAGAGAAGTGGTTCCCCTTGCCATATATTTCACGAAAGCTGCCTCGGTCAACTGTTCCAGCTTGCTTTTAGATAACTTTTGGTGGGAAACGTACACAATAAGATGTGGAAACTCAAAATGTGTGGCACTTCCTGCTGTATAAATTGCGATGATGAGTGCTTTTTGCTACAGTCGATACAGTATACAATTATTTGTCAGAGTAGGTGAAGGTAATTGCGAACCCGCGATTTCTTTGACCGGTATATTGAATAATAATAGATAACTCTGAAGCGTTTACAGTAATAACACGTGTATTCTATTGCTGAAGAATGGCGAGAAGAACTGAGTAACAGATGTAGCTTANCAGTATAAAATGTTTGCTCGCTAATCTGTTATGCAAGTCTGATCAGGCCCATCTGTCTTCCTGTTGAGCCTTCAGACATGTCCCACTACCTCATTGTATCAGATTAGAGAATGTTGTGTTCGCCTTGAAAGTTTACGACCAATCAATAATCACATTGAATGTTTCGTGGTAAACAAGGTTTCACATGTTCGGACGATTTCAGCCCACCCTTAGGGTGAATAAACCAGTTAGGAGCTTGCATATGATAAGCAGTTAAAATGAGATAGTGTTGTATAATGAGCGAATTCGCTTGCGAGTGATGTAACACGAGTCGAACAAGCGGACGTTAAGCGGCCGTTCTCAACATCAGGAAGACCGGAAGCTGAAAGTTACTGTTTGAAACATAGTTTTGCTTTGTACGGGACTTGTGCTCAAAGAGGTGGGCACTCTACGACTGTCACGGGTGTGGAGGACACTTCAGTGTTGTAAAATAGCGTTCGGGGTTGTGCATTTTCACACACTTTACAATAAATGGTAATGGACAACTGTCCCGGTCAAGCGTAATCCGTGGTCCTAACACTATAAACTCTGGTGATCAGTATATCACTGACCAACTGCAAACAACATTACGAACTACCGGATGCTTTGTTTCTCCAGGTAGGTAATTCACAATATTCCACCCTTTCTCAGCCATTTTAGCTTAACAATTCTTACATGTACTAATTTTCTACACCGAGGTACTAATGCTGCACATAAACAAATTGGTGTTGCTAGCATCTTGGAGGTCACTTCTGACATGTACTCACATGCTCAACAAAGGGAAGTTAATTCCCTTCAATATATAGTCTCAGCATGGCTGGGTCGACTCAGGTAAGTTGACCATGAAGATTGTCTCGTCACCCAAAATTCCTTGGTGGCTGAGTCTGACAACCAAGCGAGTTACAAGCCACCTCGTTTCCATGACTAATCTAAGCCAGCTGACCAGGAATTCAAACGCATGGTTCATTCAGGCTCGGGTGGCCACGACACCTTGGGCCCGTCAATGCCGATGAACACACCGAGAACAAGAGAGAATGTGGTGAGAACGAAGTGCACCGTACACAACGCCTGACTTGGCTCACAAAAACAAACGTGTGACTGACATTGCATTTTGATTGGTTTGTGCGCTGTTGGTTCAGTTCCACACATGCAGACACGTCGTCTCATCACAACTGTGCGTGCATTAGCCTATACAAATTGCATATGTATATATATACCTATATACAATAGTTTGGAGCCCTTAGGCGTGCACTTCCAACCACAATCGATAAGTAAAATGTACACAACCGACTTTCAAGTTATACTGGTTTTATTGCTTGGTCCAGCCACAGTGCTGGGGCAGAATGCAAGCGATCTGGAAAGGTTAGTCGTCGGAAGGTGCACTCAATGGACGCGGCGAAATGCAGTTAGTGAGTAAGTCCACCTGCGTTCTCTTCTAGTCTTACTTCGGAAGACACGATGTTCAGCTTTCAAAGCGGCAGAGTGTGAGTGGGTTGAAAGATGCTTACTCGTTACTATTTTCATATGCTTCACACGTTTTCACAAATATTGTTAACAAGTAGTAAAACAGTGAGGATGAAGTCACTCAGCTTGAGCTTCTTGGTGACTTAAGTAAGACACAATACATCTGACGAATCTGCTCCGGTGGGAAACAAGCTGACCTAACTGCAACAAACCTCACGTTAGTCCATTAGAGTGATTTGACATACAATACTCCTGAGGAAGACTATCAGATGTGGTTGAACAGTTGAATGTTACGGCTTGTTTGTTAGATCACAGTCTTCTCATCCATTAATGTGTAACAAATCTATATCTTATTCACCCAGATTCATTCAATGAGCTGTAGTACTGCGTAACCGCAGGACAAACAATAGATATACAGGAAATGGAATTCACTTTGTAACCCTGAGTGCACATCCCAAATTCATTTTGGAAGTAAAGCTGAACTACCATACTCTACGATGGTAACCAGTAACCTTGTGAACTCCAATTTCACATTTCACTTTCTTCTATTCACAAGTCCACAGTAGTATGTGCTCACCTCCGAAGTTGCGTGACTCGTCCGTTTGCAAAATTCCCTCTTACTCCTGACTGTTTGATACGGTGAAATTTACTTCATTTCCATAAACACTATATCGTACTTGAACAATTGAACTGCATTCGACTTTCATACTGATACTGCAATTCCTATCATATTCTACCACATATGTTTATATGAGTAACTGTAACCCACAGCATGTTTTACCGCTGGAATAAATCGGACATTTTGTCACGTTTCTGCTGCTCTGTTGTATGCGCTTGTACACCTGGTTGTAAGTTGCTGTATATTTAAATTGTTTACCACTTAATTTGTAGAACCACGTTAGATATCGATATATATATTTACGTATGATCTTCTATCCTCTGCCCATTATAATATATATATATATATCCAGCCTTGACCGTGCGTAAGACTAGGCTACTAGGACGCATATTTCGATTCTTCCGTTGATTTAACAAACCCTTTTGAGATATTCAACCATGAAAGCGATGAGGTCACATCTTATCAGCCCTGCTTGTTCAGATCAGTAAATTCTAATGTTCGTGGGACGCTAGTAGTCCAACATTTTCGGTTTTGAATCGGTTCAGGAAAACAAGATTTTCGCCCATTTATATGTGATGTTCTGAGGTATTTTGAATTCTACAATTGAGTGCTTGACTGAGTACTCAAGAGTTGCAACCTCTGGTGAAGAATTGCTTAAATTGCATTTGGCTGGCCGAGCTCACAGGGGAAGAAGTTGACCATTCATCTGCCGTTACGGTCAAATACGATTGAATAGTGTTGTGACACAAGTTGTGCAATAATAATACAGTAATAATTTACAAAATACCATTTGTGTGAAATTTCGCCAGAATTTGTGCTGTTAGTTGATTTTTGCAAGCAATCAGAATAATATGAGCACATAAACTGGTAAGGTGAAATTGGGTGGAGTCAGTCTTGTTGTCATAAGATTATTTTATGCACGACTTCATTTAAATTGTCCTTGGGTTAAAACTGTCAACAGCTCCTTGCCATGAACTGCCACAGGGACCGACTTTCTGATCAGTTCTTAACTCTTACTGACACAAATAATGTGCCATAAGTATATTTCCTAACAGACGTAATCCAAACATATAAACCTCCGTTTCCTTCCAACCGGATGCGGGAACCGCATTCCTTCATGCCACGTATACCACATTAGTTGAGTTACCAACCCAATCTGGGTGCTTGATGTTTCGATATTGAAATTGGTAACATAATTCCGAAGTAAATTGGCACATAGAGGATTTCACGTTACCTTTACTAGTAATCACGAGGCAATAGTATATCCTTTTAAAAATATGATAGCATCCATACAACCGTGGACAAATCTCTAGCCCCGTCCTTGAAAAGGCAATGTAGAACTGTCGATCGCTAACTAGAAGGGAACTTCAGGCTAGTGCACCTTTTCAAAAGAGGCTGTATGGAAAGCCTACATGAAATGCTAGGGCTGCGATCGTGTGTCAGTGATGTCCAACTTGAAACCGACCAAATCCTAAAATGCCCATCAGTATTGAAATACGTTCTAGACAATGAGTTTTATTCAACCGCTTCGTAAGAGCTGAAAGCAGACTTGTTTTAATCTGTTAAAATTTTGGTCACTCACACCAGGTGCAAAAGCAGAACATGTAGGCTGTATACAAAAAGTACGGTAGGCATCCAGATTGTGGACTCATACGCATTTACACCACGTATTATTTCGTCAATGCCATGCCAGCCACCTTACTCAGAGAACGTCCGCTGACGAGTTCTGACCAGCAAACCTTCGCCGAGGAACATAAGCCACGAATTCTGATTGCGCAACAATATTTTGACTCAGCTACGTGTGTTAGCTTTGTGACCTGTCATCATGATGTGTCTAGCAAGCGGTGGCGCGGGACTTCAAGCAACGCATTTACCGGTATGAGACAATTTACTGTCAGCTGGTTCAAACATTCCCAAACATGTCCCGTTATTCGCCTAGGTAGTTGTCAAATCGTTCCGTTTATCTAACCGTCACTGAAGTTTCAGTTGAGCTGGTAGTCATCGTGAGAAGTAAAAGAGCTAGACAAATCACGTTCCCGATTACGCACACGATGTCCTAGAAGTTGGCCTTCGGCAACAAAATCTGAGTCCGAACGATAGGGGCATTAAATATTCGATCACAATGCTCAACAGACTTTGAATGTTGCATCAGGTTAACGCATGTTTATAGATAGTGACGAAACGCGAGGCGAGCCGAATTATCTGACTCATAGTTTTGTATTACACATGAACCATATTAAGGTCGGATTGTGCTGCTGACGTGTCAAAAATGGAGTTTTCGCACAAACACACGCAGACAGAATATTGCCTGTTCAATAAACTCTGTCCAATATATATGTCCACTCCTGTTAATCAACACACACAGAATGACTCATATTCGTCTGCATCCGACAACCGAATCTGCTGTAATTGGGCCTGTCGGTATGGCTGATACACTTATATTTTTAGTAGTCTGTATATAGTGACCTTCGATTTGTGACATTCTTGAATGAGTCGATGGAAGCTTCTCTGAAGACGGGCATTTACACGTCACATGCCATCACTGACAAAACCGTCATTCGTTGATGTACGTGGATGGCCACGTTTCTGCATGCCATGAACAGTGCTCGTTACCACACACTTTTTCATCAGTCCCTGAGCTGATTTACGCGTAACCGATCATCTACTCACATGCTTAGAATCGAACTGACTAGCGGTCCCATCTATATCTTCACCACAGGTCACATAAGTAGAAATCAGCTTATTGCGCTGTTCACTTGTTAGATTACCGACACTTATTTGCGTTTCACCAGTGTGATCTGGTGGCAGCGTGATAATTCACTCAATCCAAAACACAAGTGCAGCTAGTGTCCGACCAACTTACCTGAGACTAGTGTTATCCAACATAACATAACTTAACAAAAGTCGGATAGACAGATACATAGAACAAACTAGCGTCTCCAGGGCCAATAATTTCGAGTTACCTTCTGTGTAGTAAGAGTATTGGCTCTGAACTCCCATTAGCCATTCACACATACGGTCTGTGTTGCTAGTTTTCTATCTTACATTTAGTCATTTGCAAATCTGTTTCGTTTCTGCATGCTGCCTTCCAGTATACAGTGTCCGATGAAACAATTCTCGTGATGGCGCAATCCGTTAGGGGAGTATCGCATTTCTACTCCGCCTACTTGCACTCACAGAAGCATCCTGGTTCCCAGTCCAGCGTTGCCTGTCAGACGCTGAAGTGTGTGTGAAACGCTAGGTGATGTCGATCGTGGCCCGTAGCTGCCGAAATACTAGGACAGTATGGCCGAGCGGCATGACTGGAAATGCGCGTATATCCCTGTCCTAACCCACGGTCAACCAATCTGTCTGTCTGTTCGCTTATCCGACTGGGTTAGCAGGTCTGTTCTTTGATCGTGCAGTAAGAACAGAGAAATTCTAAATAATCAGACGTGTCATGCACACACACCTGAAACATTACTGCTGCCTAAGGTGCCAGGATGCCCAGTTTTGTGATGTACTGTAGGAATGGTTCATCAATAGTTCGAGCAAAATACGGTTTGACAGCCAATAACGGATGAAATGGGACAGACGTCGATTAATGATCAGTTTTATACCCTGGATTAAGCGGGAAAATGAATTCCGTTGTTTCGAGCCGTTTGGACCGGCTGTTTGATGCTGTTTATCATGTAACAATTTTCCACGGATTCCCCGAATAATCCGTTCGCCAGTGATATTTTAACCATTTTTTGCTCTGTATGCAGCTTAACAAGGTTACAAATGAGCCTGGTTAATTAAAATAGGGTCTTGACCAAATCACTCGTATCTTATCAATGGGATTGGATGTAGTGTCGTGCCGATGCTGATTTAAGATAGGCGGATCGCCGTAATATCCTACCAGTGCCGAGAACACCTGAAAGTGTCGCTTGACTCATTTTCGTGAGATAAGGGTAGGTTCATCTGAGAAAAACTAAGAATATTAAAAATCAAATCAATAAGATCGGCGTTCACAAAACCGCATTAACCTACGTTTTGCGCAATAAGATTT